>JAOVVB010081595.1:0-13635 GCA_028570985.1 Heterobranchus longifilis
TGAACTCTTCATCGATCAGGCCGCTGCTCTCCTGTTGCTGAGAGGGCACAAATCATATCATTAGGCTGAGAAGATCGCATGTTTTGTTTCTGTCAGTTTGTCTGTAAAGCTCCAAATAACAGCTTCTTTCAGATGAATGTCTTCTTTGCATATTTCTATGAATCATTAACTGAAAACGACCGACTAACTATTACAACTAGAAATAAATGTTTGCTGCAGCTCGACATAAATCAACCCCTAATTTGAGCAAGTATTGCCCAAATACTCGGTGATGATGAATGGATTGAAAATGAGCGGACCGAAGGGCATACGATGTTACATTAGAGGAACATGATGCAAACAAAGACAAAGGACTGGAAACATGTGGCCCCAAAGGGCCGTGTAATGCAGGCACTGGATGTTTCAGCGACTGTGGTAATGTCACTGAAATCAGTCATTTTTCTTTCAACAAGCCATTGTTGCTCTGCCAGCCAAGGTTATAATAGTTTATTATTTTATTCTATCTTTTGACTTTAGTTTGTTTTTTCAGAGCGTGTTGCTAGTTTTAGATCAGTTTCAGTCTTTCAGAAAGGTTTAGTTTTTATATATTTAGTTTTAGTTTTACAGTAGTTTTAGTCTGTTTTTGTTAGGAAAGTATAATGTCTTAGAAGTATGTAGCTACATATACGAAATACATGGTTGGAGAACTATAGGAAATGACCTTAATGTTTAAATCTTTTGATTTGGGAATCAACTTGAATTTAACTACCACAATCAGATCTAATCAACATTAGACCTGAGCTGAATTTGATCTACTACAATAATGAAATCACTTTTTCTGGAAGTGATATATAGCTAAAAAACAAAAACAGAAATGTATTTATGTTCATTTTTATTAGTTTTTTAACCAGGCAATATTGTTTCAGTTTAGTTTTTCTTAAAAGATATTGTTTTTATTTTGTTTCTGTTTCCGACAATATTTTTCACTGCTTATTTTCATTAATTTAGTTTACGATAATAATCCTGCTGCCAACGTGTCGAATTATTCTTTGTTTCTATATTTCTGAATTTGAAACAGCATGACATCACCACGGCTGATAACAGGGTTCCCACTCTTTTTAAGAAATCATTTTCCAGGACATTTCCAGACGTTTTTCTTGAAAATACAGGAGAGCACTTGCTCACAAACTGTCGTATAATTTACCGGTCTGCCAAGTATTGACATATTTAAGTTGCATGCAGCTCCGGACAATACAGACAGCGAAAATATCACTGCAAGTCCTTTGCTTTGCATCTGTAAACCTGCTTTGAAGTGTGATAGCGTGCAGCGTATCCAAGTCCAGTTTCAAAATACGCAGGTTTACGTAGGCGATCTGAATGAGGGGCTAATTTACAATTACAATTTTCCAGGACAACATAGATTATTTCCAGGATATTTTGGCAATTTTAATCAATTTCCAGATGTTTCCATGAGTGGAAAATTGTCCAGCTTTTCCAGGATGCGTGGGAATCCTGTGCTAACCTTAACGTCGTTGCTTCCGACGGCGATGCCGATCTCAGCCAGGTCTTTGAGTAACGATGACATCATCTCAGTGACCTTCTTCTTCTGGTGGTTGGTCATCTCCTTCAGCTTCTGCAGTTCAGAGTCAATGGAGGCCAAGGAGATCTGGTGGTGGATGAGAACAGAAATAATCACTACAAGGTGATCACGTGCGATCAGTGCTATGATTTACAATGTATTCAGACGAAATTTTAAAAAACTTACCGATTTCTCGTTCAGCTCCTCGCTGAGAGCCTCGAACTCTTGTGCTTTGTCCTCCACTTCCTGACTCTTCTGGTCGTAGTTGAGGGCCAGTTCCTCCAGAGCCTGCAGCACCTCCTTCACCTCCTCCTTGGAGGCTTCGTTCTCCGCCAGCAGCCGGTTCAGTTCCGTCTGCAGGGTTTCGTGGTCACGGCTGGAGGAGGCTAGGAGCTACGGGTGAGGACAGGGAGTGAAGATAAAGACAGAGATGCTCAGCCTCGGAAGGGAAGGGGATGGAAAGGGAGTCAAGTTCAATTTAAGAATTTTGAAGACCTTTTTAATACGCATTTAAGAATTGATCCCCCCCCCCCCCAAACCCCCTAACTGACGTATAACATCCTATCTGTCACGGCATCGCTACTCCCCCAAATCTACTATGTCACAATGGGGTCTAATCACCAAATTACTCTTCACAATTCTCATGATTACACACTTTGTAATAAATCACTTTAATTCGAGTCTGTCCTGATTGAAATAAATAAATATTCATGGGAGCATAATCTCGTGTGCGGACTCTATTTCTCCGTCTTTTACATTTTGCTGTGCATACTTTTGTAAACTTTTTCCGGGTATTTAATCCTATGAAAGAACATGATAAACAATTTAAGACCATTGCAAATTAAATTCAATACTTTGTAAATTAAATTCAATACTTTTAAGGCCTTATTTTGAGAATATTAAATTCAATGCTTTTTTTAAAAATACTTTTAATACCCCACAGGTACCCTGACAAAATACCTTTCTGTACAGCTAAAAAAAAAAACATGTGTTCAATCTGTAAGGCTGCACTGTTGCTTTCTCAGGATGAGTTACAGTTTGTCCTCTCCTGCAGGGCTACTAATGGTCTGCTATCAGCTGTCAGACTGGCTCTGTGCTAACAGGAGTGGATGGAGGGCTGAGGGGGGGGGGGCAGGGCAGGTCACCTCCTCCTGGTCCAACATCTGTTCCTTCAGCGACTCCATCAGCTGAGACTGCTGGTTGATCTCATCGTCCTGGAGGAGAGGAGAGCGGAAAAGGGAAATATAATACATCACTCTTTTATTTCCACGACAACCACAGGCGCGACTGAACAGCAGCCAATCACGCCATCTGCTGGGCAATACACATACTACACCTAAGAACAGGCATGTCCAAAGTCAAAATACACTTAACTTTGAACAAAACTCTTTGCTGTGTTAGTGATGAGCTTATTAAATATACTTCTATTTAAATTGATCATTATTAATAACATTTCCTGTTGATATTTCATCATTGATACTATATACTATATGCTAAGCATATAGCATATAGTATCACTTGAGAAATCAGGACACATCATGTCATGGGCAGCATAATAACACATATTATGTATATATATATTTCAGGAGCTCCGTTATATTCATGTAGATAATGCATTATTGTACTTGACATTGATGTATTGTCCAATTCAGAAAGATTCCCACATCTTCAGTTGGTCTCAGTGTGATTAGTTGTTACCACCTGAGATCAATAACTTGATCAATGAAACCACGCTGCAGGCACCGACACTCCAGTGTGTCAATACACTCCTACGAGCATGCATAGTGTGTGTGTACATGTGCACATTTGTTAGAGGTTGTAGGAAGGGGGTTAACACTTTCCTCACCTTGTCGTCCAGCTCTTTGTAAAGTTTGGCCATTTCTGCCCCGTACTTCTCTCTCTCTGCGTCTGTGAGTTTGACTCCAGGGAGGGTGCTGAGGGCAGGAGCGGGTGCTGTCTTATCATTGTTGAGCGCAGTGTCCAGGGCCTGCACCTCTGCTTTGGCCTTTTCTTTATCAAACTGATCCTCCACGGGCACACTCTCTCCTGCAGGGGGCGGAGGAAAAGGGACATCAGGTCTCTGTGGGTGTCTGTGATGTGTCCCCTCCCTCCTCTGCCGTCCCCTCAATCAAACTCTTGTTTTTACAGGAAGGCCTGTGACAACTCCAGAGGCTCTATCTTACACCCGACACAAAGCGACACACAGCGCAGCACAAGTGTCATTGCTAGTTTCCAACCGTTGCAGTTGTCATGTGCCAAAAAAAGGTCTATGGCGGAGTATTTTCCTGCTATTTAAAGGATGCAGTAAGACTAGTGATGCACAGATTGCAGTTATATCCGCAGCTCCGCTGTTAATCCACTGATAATTAACATTCTGATTAATAGAGGATGAGTTGCAGGCGGGTGAAATAACACATCATTAATGAGGAAAATATTAATTTATTTCTCTAAAATGTGAATATAGCAGAGAGCAAAACAGATGAGCTGCAGTCTGCTGTCCTTGATGCGAAATACGCACAAGGAAAAGCCGTCAGCAGGTAACTTCATTGATTATATCAGAAGCTAAAAATTTAGTTCTGTTTCCTCTGTCAAGTTTATAACTACATTTTCTTTTTCCATTTTGCTGCTTAAATACATGATAAACTAAATGATATCTGCTGCAGTGCAATAAGTGCACTGGAAATGTTTTGGAATCTGAAAGCAGCCTCTCTTTAAAGTAATTTAATTAAAGTGAATTGTTAAAACACTTATAAATCAATACAATACATCATTTAAAAAGCAATATTGTACAGGGACTGGCATAGGGGGATTGGAAATAATTCACTGGGTGGTGGGTGGACGATTTGAGCATAAAAGCAGATTTGGATGGTGCCATGAACTGATCCATGCACCATGTTTGTTCCACAGACAGGGGTGCACAGCAGCGCTCCTCCTCCTCCTCAGTTACATTTACAAGTTAAATAAGTTATCTGTGCATTGTCTCATATGCAGCAGATGGAGTTATTGATGGGACAGGGGAGACAGCGGAGGTCCGCCCCTTCGTGCACGAGCAGATCCTTTTCCTTAGCAGAAAGCCGCTCCTCCTCCATCTTCCCAAATCCATCTGCAATGTGCTGCAGATGCAGGCACACCTGGCTTTTAAAGGGAATGGGCGATGGCATTCTGATTGGTTGAATTCGTGTTACGCCCAAGACACATCTATGATTAATTAAGAGACTTTATACAATCGCTGTGCGACTATGCACCCTCTAAATAGCAAAAGTGGAGTTGGACATGCCGTGAAGGCACTTGCTCCATGCACTTTAGACCTGTGCTATAGATCGTCTTAATATATTTTTTATCTCTTATTCTCTACATTTCCAGATAAGTAGCTCAATCTGCATCTGTTTAAATGTCATAATGCAGCATATGTAGCATATGAAAATGTGACAGTGTAGTCCTCACCGTTCCTCCAGCGGTTGAGCTCGGCCTCCAGCCAGGTGACAGTGTTTTTCAGCGTATTGTTCTTGTCCTTCTCTTTCTCCCATTTTTTCTTCCACTGCTCTGCAGTCAGCTCCACATTCAGAGACACGCTGTTCTTGATGGTTTTTGCCCTGGTGACACAGAAAGGTCATGGTTATATTAAAGTTTTTTCCTTGTAAATTTACAACTTTAATCTCGGAAATGTTCATAAAACAGTTTTTTTTTCCTCCCCTCCCCCAGTTCTGTAATTTATTAATTTTTTAACCTACAACGGCCCCAATATGTCGTTGTAGGATTGGCTTCATGTTAACTTACATGAAAATGATTCCCATGATTTCCATGCTGTGTGGTCCGCAGATTTTATCGGTACCTGGTATGTGTGTGTTTCTGTGTGTGTGTGTGTGTGTGTGTGTGTGTGTGTGTGTGTGTATGTGCACCTCTGTCCAAACAGCAGTGTGGACCGGGTCTCGGCATCATTGAAGGCGGAGGGTGAGCAGCAGATGACCATGGTGGTCCGACAGTTTCCTCCCAGGGAGTCCTGCAGGATTCTGGTCATCTTACTGTCTCTGTACGGTACATAGCTCTGACAGAGGACACACATGGAGTTCCTACTGTATATCATTTATTTATATTTCCATCATTAATTTTAGGTCTACTGTGTTTGTTGGAGAATGGCATAACTTTATAATTTCCAAAGCCATACATTTTAGATTACACATTAGCACTCAAAAACCTCAGCTGATGGCCAAATGGAACATTTCAAAATCAATTTAGACAGTGTTTATATAATTTTCTTAATCATAAACTTTGAATCACATTCTCCCTCCTGAACATGCTAATTAATGGCAGTGATGACGTGAGCACAGGAGCGAGCCCTCACCGAGCCCTCTGCCAGAGCTGAAATGACGTTTCCCAGTGAAGACAGAGACTTGTTGATCATCTTGGCTTCATCCAGCACTGTGCCCTCTGCTCCCGTTTTACCCACCTGTGACACACACACACACGCACGCACGCACGCACGCACGCACGCACGCACGCATGCACACACACACACACATACACAGGAGAGTTCTCAGACTACATTAAAAACTGTATTATTTGACAGGATTACTAGTCTGCACAACTAACATTATAACTAATCACAATCTGGTCATGACTCTACAAAAGTACTACAACAAAGATAATGGGGAGGTGTGTTGTTCAGTGAATAACAAGGAGATACAAAATGAGATTAATAAAGGAAAGTTGACAAAGCATGTTAATGGATTGACTGGAGCTTAGTGCTATCACTGGCAGGGTTCAGATATTTTGAAATGGGGCTGTATGAGGTACTTACCCACATTTCCTGAAATAGTGACCGGGGCTTTTATTTAGAGGGTACAGGCCTTTATTTGAAGCAGGTGGGCCTTTATTTCTAATTCCCTCTGTTTGTTTGGACAATAACATTTTAGAGGAGTAATCCGACACGGAAGCAAAGCAATGCACTGCTGCTGATGGGGCCGCACAGCAAAACATTTACAAAATCAATCTCAGTTCAAGTGTACGCTATGTTTAGAATATTTGGATCCCTTTACCTTGCAGACAGCCCTTTACAACAGGGAACTGAAGTTGTTATATCACTCTCTTCACCAGACTGTGTGTCATTTTACCTCACAGAACACGGGAGTTGCTGGTCTACCGCTGTCTGGATCTGTTAGTTTGTTGTTATTGTGCGACTGTATTGAATTCGAACCCTTCAGGCTACAGCACAACAAAGTAGGAAATACCAATAATAAACACAATTAAAACAGACAAAAAAGACACTATTTAACTACGTAGCCTACTTACTTTTATGGTAAGCACAAATATCAAGAAAAAAATGACCAAATCAACAAAGTCGGGCAGGCAAAACGCTCCCGGTGTGGTATGACCCACGGCGGGGGACGGAACAATGTCGAAACGAGTTTGAAGAGAGCGATATAACGACGACAGTTCCCCGTCGTGAAGGGCTGTCTGACGGCAAGTTAAAGCAGTGAACACTTAAACTGATATTGATTTTGTGACGCCACAGAGGCAAAGAGAAGCAGACAGAGAGAGGAGAGGACGAGTGCAGGACGGAAACAGACTTTTTCACTGCCGGCCAGATCGACGAGGTAGAGCTTGCCGGTGAGTTTCTGTCCAGTCTGAGAGTTTTCCTGCTTGATGTTGATGAGGAAGATACTGTGACTCCTAGAACTGTGCTCGTTCATGTCTGACACACACACACACACACACACACACACACACACACACACACACACACACACACACACACACACACACACCCACACACACACACACACACTAATAATTAATAATAATTAGTATGCTATTATTAGTATAAAACACACTGACACATGATTGTTAATGCTTCCAACAGATTTATCAGTCTCCTTAATAAAACTGTCCAAGCCACATTAAAATGCAATCAGATTTTTGTACTAAATAAATCCCCAGCTAATCAAATAATTTATGTGTATAACTGAGTCCTAGAATTGTATCTTCTTGCAACATGAGGAAAGTCTTGCCATCACAGTAAGAATGTTTGAAGAAAGAAAAGAAAGACTAAGAAAAGTCACAGCACGAGAATCAAGAAATGAAAACGCAGTGTTTTATGAACCATGCCTATTTTAACTTCACTTTTTGTGTCTGCCTATGTGTGCAGCACAGACAGTCTCGCTGCAGTCAGGAGGTTGAACCCATGAGAGGCGCTCAGTGTATGAACTCACTTGTGACAGCCACATGTCTGTTGTTTTTGCCTTCATCTATGGCGTCCATGACCTCTGCAGGAGAACTCACGAAGCGCTCGGTAGCGCCCTGGAGACACATGCAGTCACAAGGAAACGCTGTGTTCAACAGCCCTGCAGCAGGCCGGCTTTACAGAGACACAATTATTATGTGAGGAGACTGTGACACACTGTATCAGACTGATGCTTTCAGAGGGAAAGTTAGGAACAGAGAGTGATCTTATTGCCTTGTTTTCTTAGTATAATTTATGTTCTCTCTTCATTCCCCCATTTAATTCAAGAAAATGTACACTTTACACAACAATACGAAAGATAAAAAAAATCTCATTCCATTCAACAGGAAGGGCCTCATTCACCAATATCTTCCTACGTTTTTTCTTAAATTTGTTCTTAAGAAAGATCCTAAGAAAAGTCTAAGTCAGATTCATGACGTGTTCTTAAACCGCAGAACTGTTCGTATCCGTGTTCTTATAATGATGAATCCCAATGCCCAAAGCGTGTACCAGTTGATCGAAATTAGCAGGTAAACATCCCGCCTATCCACCTATCTATCCGTCTATCCACCTATCCTTTTTAATTGAACATAAAAGGGGAACTGTAGGACTGCAGGGCCATGTGCACACACAGAAATGTAAAAGAAACATTAAGAGAATTAAAGGTCCTTTTCTTTTGTGCATGTATCTCTACCCCTGCCTGTTGACTGGTGTAGGCTACAATAACCACAGCAGCGCACAGAGCTGACCGCAAGCCGTATACTGGCCGTAACCTTGCGCAAACTGTGGTAAAAACCCCAAGTGAGACGTATATTCTGAATGCGCTGTATACATCCAAAGGATGACCCCAAAACCTGAATAATACCGACATATCCCACGTCTTAATCTGAGAATGCTATAGTCGGAAAAAAGCCTTTTTCGGAATATTCAAAGGGAATATGCTGTTTAAATGGCCCGTATCAAATTTGGAATATTGTCATATTGTGAATAATAGTGGAATATTAGTGTGCATGTAAACGTACTCATTGTAGTGTTTGAGTAAGAGATGAGATGGGGGGTTAACTAGTTATGGGTCAAAGGTCAACACTATAGTTCTCATCACTCACCCTCCAACGGCATAAAGTCTGTTCCCAATGGCCGCCACGCCCACCCGTGCCCGCCGAGTGGACATGGACGCCACCATGTGCCAGCGATCAGTCCTGGTGTCGTACGCCTCGCAGTCTCCGTGGATGGCAAACAGGCTGCCGCCACCTGCGGACACACAGAAACACAATATGGTGAAAAAAAATGCCTGGACATCAAGCAGTAAAGTAAATATTAAAATGTAATAATATAAAGGAACATAGTGATTTTAGCCAATGTATGCCATTATTTCAGAGGGATTTTTCCAAGTTGCTGCTTGGTTTTGGGGTGATTTTTTGCGAAGACCCGGGTTCACTCCTGGGCTCAGTGCATTAATGGCTTTTTCATTATGGAAATTTATACTTATCTTTATATCATACTGTATGAAGAAGTACGTTTTTAGGGTTAAGACCAAACAATTACCTGTAGTGGTATTTACATGGTTTAGTTTACAATTGGGAAACTGTGCAAGGCTACAACAACAAAACATTGTCAACTATATTACACATCACAAATATTTTATTTCAAACTAAAGAAGAATGATATGATCTCTAGATAAAAGAAACCAGGAAGTGACATTCATTGTTCATTTCATTCAGCTTTAACAGTCATAAGAGTTCAAACAAATGTTGCACTTTATACTGAAATGCACCCACTAAACATTTAAACTATTATATGACAATGCTCCAAAAATCTCAGACAATATCTCGCCTGATATAATTATATCAGTATTTTAATGTCCCAGCTGTAAAACTGCTGCTGTTTGCAGTGACGTCAGAAGTTAAAGTTAATTGAAGTGTGGCCTAAGTGTACCCTAGTGGGTACCTTCAGGTGCACACTGACCAACGGCGAAGAGCACAGGGCTGGCGCCCTCACAGCGTCGCGGGCGCGTCCGGCTGTTGCTGAGGACTCCCCTCTGCTCGGGCATCAGGTGGTACTTGAGAGCCTCGATCAGGAGGTCCTTGCACTCCGAGTGGTGTCGCACCAGCAGCTCTGTATCCACGTTGCTCATCAGAAAGTCTCGCCTCAGCAGTGGCAGCCGCACGCACTTCATCAGCTAACGGAAGCAGAGAGGTGGCGAGTTAGGGTCAGGAGAAGGGGAATGGAGGAAATGTGATAGAGGTGGGTTTTTTATATAGAGTATAGTAGGGCTGACCCAAATGCTTTGTAGCTTAGACCGTTGTCATGGAAATCAACAACCAAATCAGTATTTGAATGCTTCAAGGGATTATGTTTGTTTGTTGTTTTGTTTTTGTTTTTTTAAGTTATTACACAAACGGAGCAGAGGAGATCGATAGACAGTTTGGTTTCTTAGGCTGCTTACTTTTCGTGGTTGTAAATAGAACTTTTGACCCTAATTCAGAAGGGAAATAGTCTGGCGGGTTTACCAAACAGTGCCTGGAAGGAACTCTGGGAACAGGAACACTCCGAATATTTCAAACTGAAGCTTTGAAGCCCCTAAAATGATACTTGGGACAGTCCAAGAGTGTATTTAAACTAAATAAGAGAAGTAAGAAAGTCTTACCCAAGGTACATGTTGCCTGCGTCCATCTATATCATGTTTCACCCAGCTCAACACAGCCCGGTACACTTCCTCTTCAGATGGCACGTTGAGATTGTCACTGGAGATCAAATCCAGGACCTGGATGGACGAGACAAAGCAGATGGGCAGAGACATTTTTATAGAAACCTTTACAAGAGCAACTTCCTCAAATTCAAACTCACAGTGCCTTTAAAATAAAGAAAGAGCACTTGCAGAAGCACTTGCTTTTGAGTAAATAAAAAAGAAACTGTGGCATTAAAAGCTCCTTGACCGAACATCAACACACCAGAAGTAAATTGCGTTGGCCTCAGACAGTATTAGTTCCTGCTTAGTCTGTCGGCATAAAGCCTTCATACTTCCGCCGGGAGGAGACCCCCGGCCGGAGGAAGTCCCTCCTTCCTTCCGTGTGGTTCTCAAAGTCCCTTAACTGCAGCTGTGGCAAAGTGCCGATTGTGCCCAAGACGATTGTGATTGTTTTAAAGAAATATAAACAGGCCAGGGAGTTGTTTCCACTATATATATACATTCATTCCAAACCTTCCCCCCCAGCGTGGACACCGTGCTGTGGACCCAGGTCTCGCTACGCGAGACTAGTTCCTGCTTGTTGTACCTGACTTTGTCTGCTGAACTGTTGTCTCTCTTTATTCCTCCTCTCTCCTTTGATTTATTGTACTTTGTCCAGACTGATACTTAAAAATGGGATGGGCAGTGCTCTGTTTTGTCTGCGTCGCATTAAAAATAGCAACACTCAATTAAAAATAAAGCGAATCATTTCCGGTACAGTTTTAACATTCACAC
Organism: Heterobranchus longifilis; assembly: GCA_028570985.1. NCBI lineage: Eukaryota > Metazoa > Chordata > Actinopteri > Siluriformes > Clariidae > Heterobranchus > Heterobranchus longifilis. Next base: position 11,242 of record JAOVVB010081595.1, read on the forward strand.
ATAAAAATGCGAGTGTGTTATATTATGGTCAGTATGTGTGTATGTAGTGCTGCTGTGATTTATTTAAGTTACCACTATGTGTGTGTGTCTGTGGCACAGCGAGTGCTGCAGTCTGAGTGGCTGGCTGGCACTGTTCCCAGATCTACCCAAAGCTGGCAGGGCTGGGCGGGGCCAGAGCGGCCAGCTGCTGCAGCTGCCTTGCCTGGCCAGATCAGGGCAACAGTTAGCAGCCTCCCAGGAACAGCCTGCACTAATCCACAGTCACACAGAGAAATACTGCCACTGCTACTGCCCCGCCCTGCAGTCTCCCTTACCTCTGCATGTACACACTGCATCACATTCACTCAAACATACGTTTGTGTGTTTGGGAGATTGGGTTTACCAGTGTATTAACCGTCCGTGTAGTACGGCAGCAGGAATGAGTGATGTATGAATGAAAAGGGGTTTCGGCTGCGTCACGATTAGATGTCTTTATACACCGCCACAGTAATTAGGATGCATTCACAACCTTTGTTGTCTTTATAAGATCACGCGTGTGATGCTACATCAGTGAAGCATCACCGATGCCGACTAGTGACAACCCTGCCGTGCCTCGTCACTCCCTTCACAGAACATGGAAAGAAATATGGGGCATATTTCACAGCTCTGTGAGCTCAGAGTCCTTTAGAGCGTCCAGTTCATAAATCCAGATCTGATACAGATTTATGACAGACAGAACAGCTGCAGACAGAATGAGACGATGATGAGCCAAAGGAAATAGAGAGACAGAAGAAGAGAGACAAAGAAAAGGAAATAGCCTATTTTTAATCTACTGTTATGCAGCGTAATATTCACTGTTTTAATGGACAGCGCCCACGCACTTCTATTGCAGATTCAGTCTGAGGGCTTTGAAGGCCGCAGACAGAGAGAGAGTGAAGCTTAATGTTTTACTCTCATGGAGCACAATCCCTTTCGTGCAGTGGGGATTGTTCCTTCGAGAGGCGAGAAGATGATGGGAAAGGGGTGTTGGCAGCTGTTTGTTACTTCTTTCCACCGCAACTTTAATTCATTGTCACCTAGCAAGACTCAACTCAGCATTTGTTCAAAACACGCTGCATTTCATATAAGAGATGATGCAGTTCTCTCCTCTATTGAGACATCAACATAAACCCTTCCTACACCTGACTGGAGGAATGTATCACCACAAGATTATTTTATTTGTCCCTAGGGATATATTTGTCTTGGACATAAAGGCTGCCACATAAAAATACATACAATAATAGTGCAGTAACAGACGTGCTGGGTTTTTAGATGCAGTCTGATATCGTGAGGCAAATTAAAAATAATAATAAAAAACATAAGAAGCAACAAAAGATTAGAACATTGTCAAAGCAACTGAGTTTGCAAATTGTGCATCTTAATATCATGTTTATGGGAAATGTATTGTGAATTAGTACAATGGTGTTGTGATGCTCATACTTGAAATGTTGCCTGTTTAACTCCTGTAATAACAAACACAACTCCCTTAACATCAGGCTTGTAAATCAATTTTGCAGTGACAGCAGGTCCCAATCACCGTGTGTTGATTCTGGGTGGTGGGACCTCCCTTTTGTTAAACGTAGATAAGAGACTATGCCTACAATTGTTTCTTTAACCTTAATTTAACCGGCATAGTTTTTTACGAACACCGAGCTCAACGCACATTCACACTGACTCAGTGCAACCACAGTCTGACCTGCTGGCTGCTGAAAATGGTCAGAGAAAAATGTTCAAACCAAAAAAAGAAACCCTCCTTAATTCCTCAGAGAAGTAAACAATGCTGTTGGCTCTGTAAACAGTACAGCAGCTGTGGGAAATGTCACTGGCTTTGCCTAATTACCACTTGCAGGACAGGAACCACAGCGTTGCCACTGCTGAGCCCAGCTGATGAATAAGTGACAGTTTGGCTACGTTGACGTGCCAGATGAAGTAGTCCATGGCAGCGCAGTGGAATGATAAAACCACAACAGACAGTGATCGATACAGCTAGCTGAGGTCTTCCTAATGAATGTTAAAAACACAACGGCATGCTTGTGGCCACTTCCCTTGGGGAGCCTCTAATGTGAAAAACATACACAGACAGCTATGCTCATATTAGTGAGGAAAGGGTGATAAACAACATGCAGGAACTACATTAAGTGCTGTTGACCGGCGTAGTAGTGTCCTCTTGTGGCGAAATGCGCAATTGTGCCATTGAGCACATGGAGCGGCGCAGTCAGTAATTAAGAGGCATAACGTTGGAGAAATGGAGTGCAAAGTGGACTTTACTGCATCCAAGTGGTGTCAGTTGTGATGAACTGTGAGTAAAGCCAGTTATTTCTGACTGAACGGGACATTTATTGAGCCTTTCACAGCATTTTGGTTTATTTAATTAAG
>JAOVVB010081615.1:0-13635 GCA_028570985.1 Heterobranchus longifilis
GAGAATCTTAGAATTTAGAGTCATTACAAAGTGTGTTGGCGAATCTTCTAATTTAGACTCATTACAAAGTGTGTTGGAGGTTTCGGGGGAGAAATTTGAGTTACGATAACACATTTATCTTTTTTTTTTAATTTAAGGTGCCTGTTGTGGGTAATTGTTCATTGATGTCGTAGTCAACTACAGAGTTGTAACCGTTAGTCGACTAATCGATTAGTCAATCGATGGAAAAATAATCGCCAACTGTTTTGATAATCGAGTAATCGTTAAAGTAATTTTTCATGCAGATGCTGTTTTCAGCCTCTTAAATATGGAGATTTCCTGCTTTTCTCTGTTTTATATCACATTAAAGTGAGCGCCTTTGGGTTTTGGACGAAACATTTAAAGACGTGCGGTCCAAAACTGTTTGACAAACTATTGCAAACGCCTGAGTACATAGTTCAAATAACTTATTCCGTTAATGTTTCTATATTCAGAAAACTTTTGGATCAATATGTTTTGTGTTTATTTAGAACATTTTGATTAAAAAACCATGTCAGATTTTTGTTATTCTTTTTATTTATGACACAATTTCAATACTTTCATGAATTATTATGGTTTATTGACTTACATAACCTTTTAAATTATGTTGTAGAGATTTTAGGGATATGAAGCATTTGAAGATATGACATCACAATAAGCAAAAATACCGATGTCGGCACTGGCGGACCATTTCAGTTTCAGAGTCCAGGTGTGTCCAGTGTCAGACGGTCTTTGTGGTTTTGTGAAAGCTGACCCACGTTGTCGTTGTCACCTGCAGGTTTGCCGGGCAGACGGTCAGCAGCGGAGCGCTGGTCCTGGTGTCGCTGGAGCTGCAGGAGTCCGCCGCCGCCGCCGTGCTAACCATCAACACAGAGAAGAGCGTCATGGCGTCCATGTTGCTCCGAGACCTCAAACAAGCCATCGCCCAGGCGTAGACTCCTCCTCCTCCTCCTCCTGCTCCTCTTCCTCCTCCTCCTCCTCCTCCTCCTCCTCCTCCTCCCTTTAGTAAAGGTAAAGGGGAACAGATGTCATACATGTTATTCCTGTGCTTCAGGACGATTCAGAACACGTGGCACTTTTATCCGAAACCAAAGAGCAGGAAACAACGGAAGAGTTTCTTGTTTTTATGGTCTGTGGTTTTTTGGAAAGGATTGTCCTGAATCGCAGGAATAACAGAATAAAGTGATGATCCCCTTTTAAAACACACAGAAGGCATCATGTCATTTTAAAATCTCACCCTTACTTTCTCCTTTATGAGTCACTCCCTTTATTTTATAAAAAATATGGATGCAGAGAGACAAATACATGTTTAATCCTGTTTGAGTTGTGCCATGAATTACACACATGATGTTTGTCAATTTAAAAGATACTTTTGGAGGTCCAGAAATTTGCAGAAAGTATGAGACTGAGACAAAACGTGATTAGAAAGACTACTCTGTCGTAGAAAGTTACTCACACGAGAGGCGGGTCGTTCTCGTTCTTTCACTTCCTGGCTGATTAAAAAAAAGAGTCTCTGGATAAAACACATCAGGGAAGATAAAGTTACATGTGTGTGCTACGTTACCTAGCTAGCGGTTAGCAAGTAGCAAGCCAGGTGACGTATGACGTTTGAGCTGTAGCTCGCTGAGCGACAAACCTACGACAAACTGTTACTTTCTTTACTTCTTTACTCTTTTAGATTAACAGACATCATATGTGTAATTCATGGCACAACTCAAACAGGATCAAAAAATAATTTGTCTCATGACATTTCAAAGCGAGGAGTCATTTCCTTCAGTGGTGACTATTTACATTTTTTTTTGACCGAGCATTATTATGTAAGAACAGCTGTAAGTACATTTTGGGAGAAAGAATATATCGCTGCCTCACTCACAGTGACAGAACGAATCCTCTGTCCACTCTGATACCTTTTCCTTTGGAAACGCATATTTTTTGCGACGTTTACGCCTCGTGTTCACACTACTCCGGCATTTCCAAGCCTCTAAAATGGAAATGCTGCTCAGCCCGTGTTAGTTTGAAAACTCTGGGGTTGCGTTGTTTTACACAACATACTGAACATACTCTGACGCACCGTCAGTCTTCAGAGGAGGGAGATACAGAGCTAATCAGAGCGTTTCCATGACTACAGTAGTAAACAAACGTAGTCTGTGGAGGAACGCGTACTGCTGAGCTTTCTGCACAGAAGGAGGGAAAACTAAAACAGATGATGGGATGTGTGTCTGAGTGAAGAGCTGGTCAGCTGATGAGCAGAACACAAACAGACACAATCAGCTTTTCTCCTGTTGTTTCATGTTATAACGGCCTCAGTGGCAGCGCGCTGACCGCAGCTCGCTCCGACCGCAGCTCGCTCTGACTGCAGCTCGCTCTGACCGCAGCTCGCGCTGACCGGCAGCTCGCTCTGACCGCAGCTCTGACCCGCAGCTTGCGCTGACCCGCAGCTCGCTCGCTCTGACTGCAGCTCTGACCGCACCTCGCTCTGACCCGCAGCTTGCGCTGACCCGCAGCTCGCTCGCTCTGACCCGCAGCTCTGACCACAGCTCGCTCTGACCCGCAGCTCGCTCTGACCGCAGCTCGCTCTGACCGCAGCTCGCTCTGACCGCAGCTCCCTCTGACCGCAGCTTGCTCTGACTGCAGCTTGCTCTGACCCGCAGCTCTGACCGCAGCTTGCTCTGACGGTGCGTTACGATTTTCAGGTGACACATTCCAGAACTAGCTAAAAGCATCTGCGTTCACGTGCACGCGTGGACCATGTCTCGGCCTTTAATCTCGACGGGTGCAAACACCCACATCTGCCTCCTGATTTGGTCTCATCAGTCAGGACATCACGCCACGTCACGTCACGCCTCTATCACGTGACCCTTTTCCAACGGCTGTCGATGCTAGCAGCTGTTACTGCCTACACATGCAGAAGCCAAGCTATTATTCGAGCGATATGCAACTACTTACGTGTCCAGCGTCGTTACCAGTCTGAAGGCTCATTTATGCTCCTTTTACCTACGACAATAGATTTCAGACGACGTCACCGTCGCTGCCCACATACGTCCTTTACGTTGGCAGTAGGTGTTAATCAATACATCCACCAGAGGGTGAAAGAGAGTGAAAAAGCAACAACAAACAACAAACAGGACGGTGGATGAAGTCGTAATAATGTTTGGATGTAACCTGAGATACTCCCATTTGTGCCCGAGCCGTGAGATCCTGTTTGTGTTGATGGTTCTTTGTTCTTTTGTGCCAAAATAAAAAATTAAAAAAAGGATTCCCCCGCACCATCTAAACACGTCTCTCATGACATTAAAAACACCAAACTGGCCTCTGAGTCGCTGATGTAGTTTTACATTCCAACCTTTACAACCTTTGACCCCAAATCTGTTAAAGTGCCTTCTACGTGAAAATAAGTTCATTTAGAAAACCAAACATATACGTTAGATTTAAATCAACAAGGTCTTTTTATTTGTATCGCTTTTGCTGAACAATAAAAAGTGAATTTAATAAAAACACAATAAACATTTTATTTGTTTGTGTCTTGCTGTAGTACAGTGGAAACCTCTTATAATGACCAGATGATTATCAGAATGAATTTTGATTTTATGTGTATATTTATTACATGAATATAAAATAATAAAACTGACACTATTTACTGAATTTTACTGTTTCAAAATACAGCACAGCAATTAAGGTAAAGTTAGAAATTAAATTAATTAAATGACATTATAATTCAGTACTGCACTGTAAATCAATATATATCTTACTGTAGTTCAAATTATAATTAGACTGTAGCATAAAACATTATTGTGCATTTCTAAATGCAGAGTTTAAAAACAAACGTAATCTGATTTTAGTCAAAAAATAAAAACGTATCATGGTAGTAAAGTAAAAACATTTTTAAATAAAATGACGTATACATGTATTTGCAATATATAATTTTATTTTTTTAATACTTTATACTCCCGGCAGTACAAATAAACAAAAAAAAAAAAAAAAGTAGTACAAATTCATAATTCGAGTACTAAAACAGAGAGGAGGGGGGGGGGAATAAAGTTTGTTTTTTTTTTATTTTTTTTTTTTATTAAATTGTATTATTTTATTTATTTTAATATTATAATTTTAACATACTTGTACTTTACATTATACTTCACCTTCACTACGTCTCAGATATTTTGCTTTTTACTGTTTATTTGACATGTGTAGTTAGTTTTTACATTAAAGAAACATGCAGATATCATGCAGTACTACTAATCTACTCAGTAGTATACAAAATATCTCCACATTGACAAACTACAACATTAAAATGTTCTAACGTGTATCTATGTATTATTTTATTAAAAGGTTAATTGCTGTACTGACATTCCTCAGTTTTTGCAATATATTATTAATTTTTTAAATATTTTATTCACCTGATGGTACAAATAAACAAAAACAATAAAAAAGTAGTATGAATTCATAACTCTTGTACTAAAACAGAGGGAAGAAGAGAAGAAATAAAGGAAAGAAGATATTATTTTGTATCTTTTGTCCCGAGCTCTTTGATCTATAAGCAGATGATGTAATGAGGCTCCTCAGTTTGGTTTCGGGGCCGTGTTACCTGACGCTGCGCTCCTGCGTCTCCTCGCTGTGATTTATGGTCATTTAGATGAACGTGGCTGAAACACAAAATCGTTAATGATGAGTTCTGCTAATTGGCAGGCTGAGGCGCACACCATGTACTCATGACATCATGATTTTGATGAATCTGTCACTCCACCTGCTGACATATGTTCCTCTCCCGTGTTTCCACCGTGTCCGTTACACCAGGCGAGTGGCGACTCGTGATCCGGGCGCCAGAAAGAGAGTTTACACTTCTGTAGTTTACATCAAAACTTTGACCATTTTAAACGAATATAATAGAATTGTTTTTCAGCCAAGGAGCCTTTACAAGACCGAGAATATACCAGCGATAATATATATACCAGCTCGTGTGTGTCCTTTGGAAACATTTGTCTTCACCCAGTTTTTACACTTCTGTAGTCGTAGTTATGTGAAAGAACAACACAAGAAAAAAGATATTAGACATGTTTTAAAAATAGATGCAACATCTAAAAAAACAACAAAAAAACAGAATAAAACAATGAAACTGGCATGAATTCAATTAGCTGCAAATAACACTGGACCCAAACAAGATATCAAAGACAAATCAAGATGCACACACACACACACACACACAAACATGCACACGCACAAACATGCACACACACAAACACACACGCCCACACGCCCACACACACACACACATTCTCCCGCTGCAGTAGAACAGACACTGAGTGGCCTTTTCTCCTGCTAATGCTTTGCGTCCTTTCTCTGGCTATCTAGTATTGATTTACTCTCCTTCTCTCTCCCTCCTATGAAGGGACTGGCTGCAGACCTCTTCTCCTTCTCTCACACACCTTCTCTTATTTCCTCTTCATAGTGTTCTCTCCCTCCCTTTCCACTTCTTTGCCTCTCATCTTCTCTCCCTCTGATCTAATTTCTTCCTCCTTCTTTCTCTTTCTTCTCCCTATCACATTTTTTCACCTGCCATTTTCCCTGCCCCCCCACCTCTACATGTATGTGGCTTATCAATCTGCTGCTCATACATATATTTCAGCCCCCTTTTTCATAAGCCTCTTCGAACTCATTGCTCTCCTTCCTCCAGTCTCACTACACTCCTTCCTCTCTCGTTCTCAGTCTAATCAACAGCCTTTAACCTCTCTCCTCCCTTCCCTTTCTGTGCTTTGGTCTCTAATTTCTTCTCCTCTCATTTAATTTATCCATCTGGCCCTATGGTGAGGCCCTATGTACAGAAACAAGATACCAACTCCATTACGATTGCAACTGTACTTTATTCGTCTATCCCCAGCATTAAGCTCCTTTATATCAGAGTCCAGTATATATATATGACATGTCAACAAATGTGCTAAGTGTTGTGATAAGCTATGTTTACAGGGTGATATTGAGAAAGCAGGGTTATGCAAAGTTAAGTATAAGTTAAGTATAATTTAAAAAGTCATTGCAGTCTGTGGGGCTCATTTACATCACTGCTGACCATTTTCCAAAGCACACCATATAAATTCGATTTTTTACTTTCAAGGCAGCCATTGACTTCCATTAATTTAGTAAATAGTCAATCCATTACAGTTAACATTTAGTTGTCTTTGTTTTTAGATGGAAGCATCTCATGCTTGTTACTCACATACAATGCCTCATCTTTTGATAGCCAGCTGCAGATTGTCCACAAGGGAAAGCCATTTAGTCTTGTAATCTGCATCACGTATAGGACAGGCAAGCTATAGCAGCAGACCTGACTAGACTAGACCTGCAGATTGCCAGTTTGGGCTACCTGCAAGAACCAGATGCCAGTCTTTATATTTGTAAACTTACTTCTTCCCCTCCACTGCTCCACCCTCTCCCATCAGAGCATCCTGCAGGCCCATTAAGATGAGCTACAGATAGACAGGATATTCATTGTATCCACATTTTGCTTCTTGATTAATGGTGCAGGCTGCAGGGCAGGCTTGTACTAGTGGTGAGTCAGATTATCTGTTTCAGATAAAACATTACAGATTGACACAGACCACCCAGTGCAAGATGGGAATGGTTGAGCGTGATTTTGATCCCAATTAAGAAAAAATGATTGCACTGTTTCCTTTTACTTTGTAAGTGTAATGAAGGATGCAAGCCATTCAAGAGGAAGCCTTTGCTAATTATGATGTTTTGAATTCCTAAAAATATATATGTTTTCACATTCTCACAAAGAGAAATGTTGAATGTAAATACCTGTATTTCAATACCAATGCTGAAATGCCATACTAAAATCTAATACCAGGAGTCCCAGTCAATAAATTAAGGGAGAAACTTAATTTTCTGCCTTTTTCACCCAGAGATGAATGCTTAATCTCTGTAATAGATCGGTCATTATTGTCCACTTAACCTAAATGAGGAGTGTTTGTCTGCATTGTTTAGTGAAATTAATGAAACTCATCACTTCTCTGATACAGTATGTTACTCTGAGTTAGCAGTAAAAACGCTTATCTCGCTAATTTAGACAGTTGCTTCACTGTTACAACTGATTTTGCCTCTCGTGTAGTGCATATTGAATATTATTCTCTTTCAAGCATGAGCTAAACCTTGCAGCACCATGATTTCATTATTAATGCATACTGTTGGTTTGAAAATGCTGCAGTCATCTAACACAGTCATGCTGGTTCAATAAGTTTCAAGCGATACAGTTATATCAACTATCAAATCAAACAGTTGGTGTACAGTACTGAGTCACCTGCACCCTTTAGAATCACTGAATCATGTCTTGTCAAGCATATTTAGAAATGAAGAAGCCAAAAATGACCCTATTTGTGTGTTTGTGTGTGTGTTTCCAGGCAGATGCATCAGAGGATCCCATCCATGCTGTTTTAGGCGGACCGGAGCCAGATGTTGACACTGTGGCCGCAACACTGTGCATAGCACTACACCTTAGCCAGGTAACGTGAAAGTTAAAGTCAGGTGTTTGAAAGTTAAAAAGGTCACAATAATCATTTTTAAATCAGTATCACACAAAATCAAATGGGGCTTCTACAAATAGTAATGGCTGAATAAACAGGCTGAGAGACTGAGCGTTCTATAATCAACAAGACGAGGCTGAAACCTCGTATATGGATGAACCGTGTATGGCCAATGTGCTTAGTTGTGGCCAAATTGTTACAGGGTTAGTCAGTGGTGTCTATAATGTGAATTCCAGGATATTAAATGTCATCTGTAGTGTTGTTTTTTTTGATCACCCATTAATTTACCTCAAATTTGCATCTTGACTGAAAAGTTCAGGTCCTTTAAGGTACACATGAAGGTGTAGTTATCTGTGATATTATTTACACTTTAAAATAGTTTAAGCCATTAAGTTAAAAGTTGTTATCCATTAAAATGTACCCATTTCAACTAAAAGCATGCAGATGATTCATTAAAAAGACTAATAAGGCAGGTTTAGTGCATAATATGTAATAGCCTTTGCAGATGAAGGTCACATGATCAGCTCCTCTATCACCTGCAGAGTCTATTGAACAGCCTGCAGACAGCTACAACACATACATTTAAAGTGATAACAAAAGCATACAAATATATATTTAAAGAAATAGCTGTCAAGCTAGGGCTCACTTGGACTTATGTGTTCTCTGTTTCCTCCTCGTTAGACAATGATTGATGCGAAATCTCGATGAATGGCTATTATGATTGCAGTGTTTGACTTTTTTGGTTGTTTAGAACAGACAAATGAAATCACACAGACACACATTCATCACACACATTCCTGTGTGGCATACCTCAGGCAGGGTTCAAACCCGCAACCTCAACGTCACCGGTCAGTGTCCTTCCCCACTGGAAATTCTGCGGCGCCGATCAACACCAAGAAGAGAAATACAATCAGACTGAAGCTGCAGAAACGTCACCTTCATCAACCTGGAAAGAAACAAAGTTCAAAGATTGAAAACAGTTCACACTGAAACATGTTTACACTGAACAGGCTCACACACGTCACATCCTATGTCATGTTCTACGTCACCATGTAACTGCATCCAGTTATACGGTAGTGATTTTAAGCTAAACCCTGTTGTTTTTTCCTAACTGTACCAAGCAGTTTTGTTGCCTAAACTTAAAGTAGTTTTGGTGCTTAAACCTAGTAGTTCCATCACACCTTTTAACCACATTAAAACAGTGACCGCCATGTGTTTAAAACAGCGACAATCACGTGTTTAAAACAGTGATCGCACGACCGTTTCACATAGAATGATGGTCATATTTCGTAAGACAGACTATCATATGAACCCGTTGTGTATATATTTTCATAAGATATCATACAAATCCGCTCATGACAATACATTGCACTGAAACATGTTGACATTGACAAGTCTAATTCTTGTCTGTGAGAAACTGCTTGTAGAGAAACTGCTCAACATCCACGAACGCCACAGATAACTAATTGCTGTGTAGATATGTAATGTTAAATAAAATATAAATAAATTAGCCTATAACTTTTCATCTATTTGCATGACGTTCACTAGACTTTCAAACGAGAACGCACCCACTAGGAGACAGGAAGTTCCTACCACTTCATATCAGGCGGAGGACTGGAATACAGTATCTTTATTCACACTCTGTCATGAACCCACTTTTCATAAATCAAAAACACCAGACAGAATGCACACAAATAATCAAGCAAAAAGCAGAGCAACAATGCAAACTCAAATGCAAAGTTCAATAGCCTACAGTGTAGGCCTATTGGAGAGATACAAGATACAAGATAAACCACACTCAATAAAAGAAAATGCCCTTTTCAGGCAAGTCCCAATTAAATTCAATTGCAAGTCCTAATACTATTCACAAAAAGAACGAGTCCAAAGAGAGAAAGTACAAAGGATCAATTTGCTTCAGTTTTCCCCCAAAGGAGTAAATCATCTTCCCAAACAAAACTAATAAAGGATCTCTATTAGTTTCTGGTTAGTTTTTCCGCCTATCAGTAAATGCTCTTCCCAAACAATTGAATAATGGATCTTTTCAACAAGTGAATCTCGGAAGCTGTCAGAGTTACCTCCAGTACTGGCAGTAGTTTGTCTTCGTGCACACGTCATGGATGTATAATAAAACAGCACACATGCATGGTGCACACAGGATGAGTGCCTGGGCGAAGCTCTCCATTTGCCGAGGTGCAGGGATGTTTGGAGCCTGTGCGGGTATTTTCTCCTGGAGAAGGACGCTACTGACAGGACGCGCTGCTAGACGGACTCTGCTGCACATGGGAGAAGTTAGCCTTCAGGCCTTTCTGGCAGAAATCGTCTTAGCTTTAGGCAACAAACGACTTGGTAAGTTTAGGGAAAAGATCATAGTGCGAGGCGCGTTCTGGCACAAACTACCTGCTCCTGTGTGCGACTCGGCCTCTTCTGCAGTGATATATCATGTGATGTATGGACGCCGCCATCTTGTTTTTTACGTCACCATTTGAGGTGTGAATTAAACATTTATATTGAAATTGATTAATAATTCCTCTGATTTGAGTAGCCTACTTTTTGGTGCACTTGTAGGCATACATGCAACAATCTCATAACATACTGCATTTAAATTTAGTTTTTAACAATGTTAACATGTCTATATGGTGTTTCTTATGTGCTACAAGACATATAAATGAAATGAGCAGTCAACACCATGGCTGAGAATTTCTGCCTTGAAACTGCAGTGTATCAACAACAGTCTCAAAACTCCAGATTCAGACAGCCAGGTTTTATGACATCATATATCTAAGGAACCAATCAAGTCACTTGTGGCAGTTTTTATTTACTTATTTATTTATTTGTACTTTTTTTGTGGGAAGATTATGTTGAACAAAATATTAATCATAGCAGAGTCATTTTACATACTTTAATACATGGAGGAGGAGTATTTTTTATTTAATCAAATAGGCTAAAATGTACTATACTTAACTGTGTTCCAATTCTGTTTTGTTTTTTTTCTGTTTTGATTTACTATGTGTGTCTGTGTGCTTCAGAAGGAAACGTCAGGCGGGGTGTGTGTGCCGGTGCTGTGCCGCCGGCGATGTGACGCTGTGTTGCCCGGGGAGACGGTGAGGTATCTGCGGAGGGTGAAAATTTGTGAGAGCTGGCTGCTGTGGAGAGAGGATGTAGACCTCGTGAAGCTTCATCACGCCGGAAAACTCTCACTCACACTGCTGAGAGATGGACTGCTAGACAGGTAAACACACTCACATATGCAAATCATGTAAAAGCACAAACACGGCCAGTTTGTAGATAACAGCTAATCTTTAACTGCTTTATAGATGAGACACCAGGGAGGTAATTAAAATCTTACCTGAAAATGGGTTCAGTTAATTTAGGAAGTTTTTGTTTCAATGGATCAACACTGATTAATGTGTGTACAGGTGATGCTGAAGCACACACACACACACACACACACACACACACACACACACACACACACACACAGAGACCACAAACATATCAGGACACAGTGGGTTCTGGCTCAGAAGACTGTATTTGTTGATGCAAAAATGAGATTGAGAGCATGTTTGGGTGTGTATTTCAGGCCTGTGTGTGTTCATCACTCATGACCCAAAGGGGAGTTGTATTTATGCAAATGCATCACAATCTCCGCTGCTTCCCCTGCAGCCATCCATACCTCCTTCATCGCCGTCTTCTCCTTCTCCTAGCTCTGAGTACCGCACCTTGGAGTCCAGCATCCTGCGAGTGGTCCATCATGACGGGCAGCAAGACGCAGGGGATGATGGGGCATCGTCCGCGGTGACGACAGTCGCCGGGGAGATTCTTCAAGAGGCAGCAGAGCACATCGGAGCAGCGCTGGGGGAGACTCTCGGAGGTGAGGGAGGCGCAGGCGCCCCCCAGGGGGAGTAATGGGGCGATGAAGGAGGACACACACAAATCCCCTGACATGACTCGCTTAACACCCACCAGGAGAGATGGAGAAAGAGAGAGATGAAGGGGTGGTGAGTGTGAGTAAGGAAGAGTGCCGAAAGACACACAGAGTCACGTAATGTGCCTCTTTTTTTTTTTATTGAAGTTAGTTTAGTGTGTTAAGTTGTTTCTGTTTTGTCAGGGACTCATATTTCTTCCACTAAAGTTTTTACAAGAAATCAAAGAGAAATCAGTAAATGTTTGAATTGGATAAAAGGCAAGCCAATAATAGAGACGACAGTAAAAGGTAGAGAGGGCAGAGAACAGTCTGTGTATCTGTGTCGGCTTGAGTACAGTAACATTAATGAGTAATAATAACCAGGCCCATATGGAATCTGTGCACGCAGAATTCTGAGGACACCTCCACAGATTTTCTGCAGATTTGAAACAAATAAAAACAATAAAACTCAGAATCTTAACACTTCTCGACCCCAAGCAAAACAAACATTCAGCTAAATTCTGTAGATTTTGATTCTGGATTACTGCTGAAAACTAAAAAAAATGTGCAGATTCTGTTTGGGTCTGTTAATGACAGATTTTATACTAGATGGTTTAATGCATTGTAACAATTAACATTACATGAGTAGAACTCTACTTAGAGTGGCTGTCAAATACTTGTGTGTGATAAAATGAAGGTGTGTGTGCGTGTGTATGTTGTTAAGTCAGTTACAGCCTGCCAAACAGGTACTCAAGTTGTCAATGTTGCAGCTGTGTAAAGGTCGGGCAGGAGACGTGACTGATCTGTGTTCAATAACGCTCTGCTGCTTTTCTTCTCCGCCGTCTCTCACCGGGGTTTACAGAAAGACGGACAGACAGAGAATGGTCCGATAGAGGAAAAGTGAATTAAGGTGGATGGAGTGAGAGGAAAAGAGCAAAGTTAAGTGTAGAGACACAGATAGAAAAAGAGAGATGGTTAGAGCTGGAGAGTGATGTAAAGTGTGTGTGTAGCAGTTCTCGTATTTCTTTGTGAGAACTCTTTGGACAGTGCATTTCAGGTTCATTGATTCAAAGTTACTCAGCTCAATTCCCGATCCTCATAAACTGAAGAAAAATGTTACCAGACAAATAAACAACTTTTTATAGGTTTATATACTGAACTGGCCGTTAGCTATTTATGGCTATTTTAACATAATGTCAAGTTGTCTTGATTAAAATGAGAAATTCAGATCAATGGAAAATATTTGAACCAGAGGTAGCTCATATAATCATAGTTCCAAATGTTGCGCCCTGGTGGCTCATCTGAGAGAGCAGGTGGCCCATTTACCAAAGCGGCCTGGGTTTGAGTCCGACCCGCGCCCCTCTATCTTTCCTCCTTTTCTGTCTATCTTCAGCTGTGTCTAATAAAGGCAAAAAAGCCAAACACATTTACAAAAAAATGTGGCAGAAGAGGACAGTGTCAATATACATAATTGTTTATTGAGTCCAGCTCAGCACAAGGTGAAAAGGGCATTCAGTAGTTAATTACTTGTATTGATCAGTATTGGCAATCAATGATTTGCATAGAACATAAAGATGAGACTCAAGAAATATCTGGCTTAAGACCAAACTGTGTTGAGTGCTGGTTGCTTTACACCAGAGGTTCAGACATGCATTTTAGTTTCTGAAAGGTAGAAATTCATCAAAACCCTGATCAAATATATTGATCTTCATTGGTCATGTTGTTATTGAACCTAGACTGAATGTACATGTGCATCCTGGACACACCCGTATGTGTTTGTGTGTTTGTGTGTCTACAGAGGCCTTGCGGCTGCAAAGTGAAGCTTTGTGGATCAAACATGGCCGTCGGTCAGCACAGCTGGAGGAGCTCATGAGATCCTTGGAGCAATGGAGTGGTGTCACTGCAGGTCAACACGATAAGGCAAAACTACAAGGTGCATATTTGAACACGCAAAGCAGCTTTAATTGAACACAGAAGAGGTGTAGCATGCAACCCATCTCTCTTGGATCATATGGATTGTGTCTTAACCTATGTTGTAGAACCTTTGTGTTCCCTCATGCAATTTATGCTGGGCTCAGACTACAGGAGTTTCAGGCCAATTTATCCCTGAATTACCCCTCCGAACATCGGAGGAGAAATCTGTTCCGAGAGCTTGCTCGGTACAGATGTTCGGCCAAGATTATCTGATAATGTGAGTGCTTT
>JAOVVB010081623.1:0-13634 GCA_028570985.1 Heterobranchus longifilis
AGAGAGAGAGAGAGAGAGAGAGATTTTTTTTTCAGAAAGTTGACGTTTATGTGTTTTGATTGATCTTAGCCATAATTTAATATTTTGATTTTTTTTCATGAAGTATAAATCTTAATGATTGAAACAAAAAACAAACTAGGCTTGATGTATTTCAAGACTTTCCCCAATATAACCACCCTATATCATTTTTTTCAAGGCTTTAAGGTTCTTTTGCTTATTGCTCATGCTTTACGGAGCCTCTTTAGTTATTTTCTGCAGATGGAATTCTTTCTAGGAAACTGCCTGATAGTACGTCGCAACAAGCTATTATACGATCCCTTTTACTAGCTGTAATTAAGTTATATAGCACAGAGATTTGTTACATTGTTAGGAGAAGAGACGTCATTTGCATTTTATTATATGGTACGGGAAATAAACAAATTATACAGACAAAGCAGCAAATATGACATTATCTTACTGTATACTTTTATGTTCAGTGAATAGTGCACGATTTATATTTGCTACATTCTCTAAAAGTGTTATATAGGGTATTATTTAGTATTGTAAAACATGCTAAATCCAATCACAAGTCTGCACTGGATTCACATTCAAGACACATATAAAGGTGACCCAAGATAGAGGTTAATAGCAGGTGTGAATGGGAACGTTACATGCACCAATTCTGAAGTAAGGAACAAAACAGAGTTATGGGAAAATACTCAATAGTTCAATAATGATAGGATTTTATTTTAAGTGATCGATTAAAGATCTACATGATATCAATTTTGTCAATTTATAGCTCCTTTTATATTATATTTATTTCTAACTTATCACACTATAGTTGTTTCTTTATCCACGTCTCTCTCTGAACATTAAAGTTTTCCACATACTAAAGTTGGAATCTGAAACAGAACCTGTAAAAACTGAAGCTCTTGTACAAAATCCCTAAATCAAGTCTTCATAATTGCTCAGACACTCAGTTTTCTATTCTAAATCAAAAGTTTTACAAAACACTAGACCCTCTGTAACATGCAATATTTTGTATTCCTTTTAGAAAGCCATGCTGATCTCAATGGCAAGTTTTGAGCCCTCTTATTTCGGAGGACAGTGGAGGTCAATGGGGAACCAAGTGGGTAAGGACAAGTAATTGGTTGACCATGTGCTTGACCATGAATTAAGTATGATGGATGCTGGAGAGAATTCAGTCCAAGTGGAGCCACTACACAGTGGCATCTATCATCCATACATTCAGAACAGTCTTTCTGGTGATAGTGCCAATAGTGCCCATAGATAGTGCAGCTATAATCAAGACTGTTAAACAGAACATCCATGGCATCAAGTTAGGTATTAAAACATATTTTTGGTGATTTGAAGTATGCATGTTTTCAGATTCCTGGTTCAATAAGCTGCACTTGATACCAAGTGTATAACTGTATCATGTCCAGTTGCTGAGATATGGCCATGGCGAATTTGTTTACAAGGAGAATAGGAGAATATTTCAATTAGGAGATCATGACATTGTAAGAAAGAGAGAACCATTACCCTCATTATGACACCAGGATTTTCCACCAACAGTGTGGGTTTATAGCAGAAAAAAACATATGTATTTCTATTTCAACTGGAGTAACCAGCTTTGATAGTGCATTAGAAAAATGTTTAGTATTAAAACATTCTCAATTCTATTGAAGGATTTTGCAGATAAGGTCAATGTTAGCTCTGTGGTTGAGGGGCTGAACAACAAGTTCAGAATGTCCCAGGTTCAAACCCCACAACGACCAAGTTGCCCCTGTTGGACCCTTGAGCAAGACCCTGTTTGACTCATCCTGGTGCCCCAATTCTGTTTGGAGATCTCGTCGCATGGATGTTCTGTGTCGTCTGTCTGGGATGCGTGTGGTGACTGGGGACGGTTCCACTTTTCCATGAAGACGGTCCTGGCAGCTGTTCTCGGAGGATGACGGCAGATCAATCTCTGCTATCCGTTATTACCCAAATGAGGATGAGTTCCCTGTTGAGTCTGGTTCTTATCAAGGTTTCTTCCTATTGCTATCTCAGGGAGTATTTCCTGGCCACTGTTGCCCTCGGCTTGTTTATCAGGGACAGTCTAATCATTTTGATTCATACACATTCACATTTCATACAAATTTACCTAATTTCTTTGGATTGTGTAAATCTGCTTTACGACAATGACAATTGTTCAAAGCACTATACAAATAAAAAAATGTATTGAATAAATTGAATTTCACCTACTGCGCACTATTGGCCGTAGCTCAGAAGTAATCTGTGTGACTTAACACCTGACTTGATATGACAAGTCACGTTTGTGTTGTGATAGCAAAACAGCTTAATACTACTAGAGTGTTAGGGTTGTACCAAAGGTGCTATTGAAAAGGTCGCTGCCCACTTTGATCATAAAGTGATGCCTGAATCGGCAGCTACACTTTTCACTGATGAAAAGTGCACACGGCGAGATGGAGTGGCCATGATGACGACGCTCCATGGTTATTTTTGTTTAATTTGCAACAGCTTTGTTTAACAGCTTGTGAAGTGTCTACAAGTATTTGTGGACTTATTGAGCTGTACCCTGACCTAGTCCATACCGCCTAAAACTGTCTGGGTGTCTTTCTGCAGAATCAAATTAAGACCCTAACGTGAAGTCGTCTGGAAAAGTAGAGAGTCATGCACCTTAAGCTGCAAAGACACATTGGACATGTGTCAATGTTCAATTACAAGTGAACAGCAGAGGAATTTGCCACAGACATTTTCCTTTTTTTTAACAGGTTACAGATTTTTTATAATAGCCTAAATCTTGATGGTCATCTATTAAAGGGGAAGTTCGGATTTTTTGCAAAACTGTTTTAAATCAAGGTTGTACTGTACATTACAGTAAATCTTGGTCATTATAAATTGTCCTACTCTACACACCGCCTGTGAAGTTTGTCACCTGGACTGCGAGTGCAAAGTAAGTAATTGCCTCCAAATTCCAAATTCCACAAACCCTCTTTCCATGCAAAAATGTATTCCAAAGTTTAGCTGAGACGCAAATGAAGCTTCTGCAGTCTCACTGAACGAAATTAAGTTGGTATCTTATCAAAGTTATGGTTTATTTAATGCAAATTTAACTCTTTTCTTTTCCCAGAACTAGCTGGTTAGCCACCCAGCTATTGTACTGTAGTGTACATTTGACATGCAAAAAAATCTGAATGTCATCTTTAAAGTTTTGGTCAATTGTTACTTTTCATTAAATTATCCAACTGATTTAAAGATATTGTTATTTTTTTGACAATCTACCTGTCTGTTATATTCACTTTTTTAACACTGCTACAGAAATGTGGTCGGTGAATTTAAAATTTGTTTCGTAAAAAAAATTATTTTTGAACAGTGCGATGGTAAAAGCAAAAATCAGCTTTTCAGAAATGAGAACTGGTAGATCACCTACAATTTACACTTTGCTACTGCTTTTTATGAATGTACTTTATACTGTAATAGAATGCAGTACAACATTAGCCCTATGTTACTACATTACAGTAATGTCATTTCAAACTAAAATAAATATTAGTTTAGCTTAGTGTAACCAATCATATCAAACTTTTGAGAGTGGGTTTGTCTACATTGTCTACCCTGGACTGTGTAAAACAGCAAAACTGGTCTAAAGGTTGTCACCTGAGGGAAACCATGAGAGATCGGTTAATAGACACATATGGAGACACATTGCAGTATGATGTATTGTGCTTCATTATATAGACTGCTTTTGTTTTGTCTCTTATTGTCTTGTCTGTTTCTGAGAGCCTTGGAAGTGACTGCTGCTGCAATTCAGCACATTTATGTTTTTATTGCCAAGGCTGGTCTTATACCTGGGCAAAGAAAGGGATTGGGATGGCACATTATTTTCCATCATTCTGTTTTGATTGTCCTTGGACAGCATGGAGGGAAATTTAGTCAGAACAGTGTCCTCCATCACCATGCTTGGTCTCAACCACACAATTCTTCTCATCATGTTACTGCATGCACGACACAGCATCCTCATTCCAGCTGAGCGAAGGGATGAACCAAAGCAGTCCAGGTATGCTGTCTTCGGAGACAGTGACTTTCAACAAACTATTTTTTTCTAGACCTCCCACCATATTCGCCATTGCTAAACCTAAATTGAAAAGCTGTATGAGTTCCCTCCCATCTCACACATGCCTTTTCTCCAGGAAATGTTGGATGTATGCGATGAAGTTCATATAGATGTTTTCAGCAGCTGGATCCATCACTCCAGAAGATTAACCAATACCAACTGCCTGCAAAAAAAAAAACTAAAACACATTTAAAACTATACATGTAAGAACGTTCAGCAAGACAATTGTCATGTCTGATAATGTTACACATCTTAAACTACACTTTCTGCTTAGCACTTACTTCTTAGTCTTTCTGAATCAACTCTGAACCATCCGTGTTGTTTTATTTACACCCAACTACAAAGCTAACTAGTTTCTAAACCAATGGCTGTATCCAAAATTCCTCTTTAACCCCTAATCAAGGGCACTACTTAGTATGTAGAACAAGGGATTGTAGAAGCTAGGGCACAAGCTTTTCATTTACAGATAGTCCCCGACTTACGAACTAGTCTGTTCTGAGAGCAAGTTCATAAGTCCGGTTTGTTGTTAAGTCTGACAACATGATACATACACCTTTGATATGAATATACAACGTAAAGCATACCAATCCACATGACTAATTTTTTCACCTTTTCCCACACTGCATGCGGCCAAAAACCATAATCAAGCCTTTAAATCGTGAGGGGAATCCCTGATGGCATTTTGTCTCAGAGCTGTTTTCCACTGTATTGGACTGTGAGCTCTGTTTTGTTGGGGATTTTCTGAAATTAGGATTGTCCTCCACCCGGAAAGTTTCACAGGACAGACATTTTCTGTCATCGTGGTCTGTTTGTAACTGCGGACAATTGGAACTCGAATGTTCATAAGTTGGGGACTACTTGTAATGCTAATTAGTATTTAACACCAGAATCCAGAAACTAACAAAACTCATACCCTTAAGTGTAATGAGTGGAAATATAAAGAGGAACTTTACAGGCTTGTCCACCTCCTCAATGGTTTATTCTCCTCACCTTTTGGCTACATAGACCCAGTAAGAATTTGAAACTACTTTCACACGTTAATTACACTTAATGAATGTCAGTCGCCAGCTTCACAAGTCACGGTTAGATAGTTCCACCAGTCACAGAAGAATATGTGTTGGCGGAGCAAATTAACAGGTTAAATAAACAAACCAATCATAATGTGTTGATAATAAATGGTGTGTGGAACTGTTGTATAAAAGCAGGGCTTCACCCTCATGCCCATGACCGCGAGTGAAGTAATATAAACCGGCAGCTGGAACTACTTTCAGAGCTTACGTTATTTAGTAAATAAATAAATAAATAAATAAAACTCTGGCCAATCAGAAACAAGAATTCAGTAATATTTTGGTAAAAGAAATTGCCTGCAAAGTGCCAAAGGAAAAAAAAATAGTTAGAACCATATGGATTATAGACTGCATTCACATTTAAGACAAATAGCTCTTAACTGCATCTTATTCCGCACATGGACGCTCCCTTAAAGTTTCAGTTCTATTCTTATTCCCTTTAACAGTTGTCTCCTGGTGCACTGTGTCATAATGAAGTTGGTCTGCATAAATTTATCAGCCTCGCTTCTCACTGTGTTAAAGGTCAGTTTGAAAATTCTTCTTTTGTATCACAGTGAAGTAAGTGAGTGAGTGAGAGAGTGAGTGAGAGGCGGAGGATGGAAGTGGAAGTGTTCAGCAGTACATATAGCAGCGGTTTGAACACAAGCAGATGACAGGATAAAATCATAATCATGCCTGAAAGTGGGCAGGCAGAGAGCACGAGGAAGCAGGATGTTAAAACTGGGAAACGAGTGTAACAAAATGAAAAGAACTAGACTCAAATCACATGTTCGTTGATTTCAGAGTCAACTTGACAAAAGAGAATAACATTCAGGTCCTTTCACAAATGCCACCTCCCTTGGTGTAGTTCTGTAGGCAGATGAGAATGCTGCAATCACACTAGGGTCTAAAATGTCTCGGTCCACTTTAAAGTGGCACATTTTGATTGAGAATGTGATTCACATAAATCATGTATTTTGGGTTATGTCAATTTTTTTTAATGCAAGTCATACATACAACACTCAGCCAGTGTTTTTTTGCTTTTGTCTTTTATAGAGAATGCATACAAATTTGTTTTGGACATTTTTTTTTCATTAAACTTTAGACAATTCAAATCCTAAATGTTTTTGTTTATTTGTTTGTTTATTAGTTTGTTGAGTACATTTGTTTGGTTCATTTAGTTTCAGCCATACACACTACTTAGCCAACATTTATTGTTTGTTTAGTTTTGTTTTATCTATATAAAAGACAAGTTTTGGTTTGTTTGTGTGTTTCAGCTATACACAATGCCCAGTCAATGTTTTCTGTTTTTTGTTTGTTTGTTTTGTTTTAGCCATACACAAAACAGCCACTATTTTGTTTAGTTTTTGTCCCATTCATGCACAGCACTCAGCTAATGTGTTTCTTTTTATCTGTTTCACTAAGCCCAATGTTTTCAGGTTGTGTTTTTTGGCATGTTTGTTTGTTTGTTTGTTTTTAATAATGCCATAAACCACATATTAACAACATTATTGTTTTAATTTTAGCTCCACACAATCAGATGTTTGATGTTTATTTGTTTGTGTGTTTGTTTGATTGATTCAGCCATATGCAACACTCAATCAACATTTTGAGCTGTTTGAAACATTTAGTTTTGTTTATTAATTATTCCATCCATTATTTAACCACGATTGGAATGTGATGTGATTGTGAATTTATGACTGAAATAAAGCTGTTCGTCTTTTGTACTTTCACTTTACAAAAGTGTAAGGTTTTATAATATTGTAAGACATTGTAATCTAATAAGAAGATTCCTGTCCCTTGAGATCAGACCCCTCACTGTGCTTCCTCATGCCCTCTGTGGTAACACCTTCTATATCCTGTATCCAGACGAGGATACAACCAAATGGCTCCTGTCTGCTAGAACCCTTTTGTTTAATCAGGAGAATGTAAATGCATCTCCTCTCACCTGTCTGTCTCCGGGTCCCTCTATGACTGACATGTTAATGACTGGTTCTTTTGATGTTCGGGACGTAGCACCGTTTAAATGTGCTCTCTTTGCTGAGAATAAACAGAGATCTTCAGACATCATGCCTGCGTGTGTGTGTGTGTTTGTCTCTCCCGGTCGATCGGGCCCGGACCGGTAAGTGTATCAAGGTGCGGCGGACACAACAAGAAATAACTCTTATTCTCTTAGCTTAAAGCTTAGCTCGGACACACACTTCTTCATCATTTTAAACCTAACAACATACAACTGCTAGAAACTGATTTTTATCTGTACTGTTTTAAAAAGGTTACCCTTTGGTAATTATTTGAAAAAAAAGTCAAAAGAATAAAAGGCGTAGACCCTGAAAAAACAAGGCGAAACAAGGGAAGTCTGTGCTTCTAGGATTGATGGACATGTTGGAAATATTTTTTTAGGGCTTAACTCTGAAAACAAGTCTAAATGAATATTTATGCAGATAAAAATAAATAAAATGACATGCAACATTTGCAGTAAGGAAGATAGCATCAGCGCAGCGCAAAGGTCAGATGTAAAAGGATGAGAATTTATGGTGTGTCTAAGCATTCTCCCTCTCTCTCTCTCCCTCTCTCTCTGTCTCTCCCCCTCCCTCCCTCTCTATCACTCTCTCTCTCTCTGTCTGTCTCTCTCTCCGTCCTGTACTGGGGAATAGAGAATTTTACAGATGGCCATAGAGTATTTGAGAAATCTTCATGTGCAACAGGTGTGCCATAATAACCAGGGTTAGTTGTGAGGAAATGGACGGTCCTTCCATGTTCTCTCTTCTCACTTTCTATTCTAACATCAGATCGATCCCTGTGTTTCCCCTGCACCACCCAGCAAATTCCATCGCGGCATGTTTACATTCATACAGTAATGTCGAGAACTTGCGTCAGCTTCCCAGTAATAGCGAAGCTGCCGAGTATTGCTCGTGTGTGGATTCTCTTTCTCACACATCCACCCACTTGCCTCTCCCTTCTGCATGATCAATGGCGGCCGTGTTGCTTATTAATAAAGGAGGAAATGAATTGAACAGGAAGAGATTATGAGTTTACCTTTTTACACCGCCCCTGATTTATGACTCTCACACAAAGACAATTAGTCACTCAGAGATAATGAGTAGATATCAAACACTACTCCATCGCACTGTATTAGGTGTAAATTATTGTCCTGTGTGCTGACGTCTTTCGACTAAAAATAAAAACATTTGCCAGGAAATGAAACGTGATGATGTGTTGCTGATTATTTTTAGTCAAAATTTATAAGGCAAGCAAGTGGTACAAACAACAAAGGAGGTTTTAATTAATTTTTATACAGCATGGTCCATTACAAAATCCCATTCTCGGAATTCCATATCACAGACTTCATGAAGATTTTTTAAAAATAAATAATTGGACATTCAAGTCAAACCAGGACGTTTGATGAAAAGGTTTTAAAGAAGGCCGTACTTCTGTCAAAGGTGCCTCGGAGCCCACTGCAGTCATTCCCGTGACTGTTCAGCAAGTGAAACACCTGATCCTTGGAAATTGATCGATAATTTTGACTGGTGGAAGAGACGCATCTGTCTGTGTGAACTGTACACACAATCATTCACTAACACCACATGAACATTACAGAAACTCAGGTGGGAGTTATTGCCACATATCTAGTACAGTCCTGACTGCGTGCTAAGCCATTTTGATATGTTCGGTCCATTAAAGGAGTTCCTGGAAGGCCAGTGTTTCATACATAAAGCAGGCAGTCCGGTCGTGGCTCCGGCGTACTGTGGAAGCTTTCTAAAGCTCTTAGCTTTGTTACGCTGTCACTAATTACTTTCTTATAGCAGCACACTTTCATACTGTACATTGTATTGTTTAGTTAATGGACATTTCTCCCTGAATTTTAAGGCCAAGGTTAGGGATAGAAGTATTCATTTGTTCTTTGCTAACAATTTTCTGGTACAAATTCCAGTTGGTGCCTACGTGATTTCAAAGTCTTTATGTATAAGAAACTATTTAGATGCATTTTTCTATGAAATGTTGATAAATGACGGCTCTTGTGTTCCGGCAAGTTTAGACAATGACAAAAATAAGAATGATTTTGAATATGCCCAGCGGAGGTGTGCTTTTCAAGAGAAAATGAATGCTTTGTAAAAGCTAATGTCCCATCTGGAAGCTTGCCAAATGTTCATCTATTGTTCACCTGCCTTTGGAATAATAACCGAGCGATAATCAACAACACATGAAACTGCCACTTACACATCGCTCCATTTGGTTTTGTTGTTTTGCTGAAGAAGTGATTAGTTTGGGCTGGTGGTGAGCCCTGAAACCAAAAAATGTGTACACATCAAATAGAATGAAAAGCTTGAAATGAAAAATCTGTTTGGAAAGAGAGAATATGAGTGTAAAAAAAAATATATTTTTTTGTTCTCTTCCTGAATGCTAAGAGATTTAAAATGTGATTAGAAATTTAATAAAGCCTGTAAAAACATTGCATTTTGCCTTTTTTGTGTGTCTTGATTAACCAGTATCTAGGGGCAGTTGCCATACATTTGCATCAGGTCTTTCAAAAATATATAGATTTTATGTTTATTTCTTCAGATTTGATTATTACCTTTTAAAACAACTGTCTTGTAGTGACTTATTTTTGTTGAACAAAAGTATGATTGACATTCATACACAGAATGATATAAAGAAGCGAGGCTGAAGCTGATTTCTTTCAGGCCAGATTGTACATTCATGCAGCATAAGTCTAAATGCACATAATTTAATTAAAGTTCAAAATAAAATTTTGCCCATCATGCAAAATTTCCCTTTTTAGTCATTTTTAGACATTCAGACGGGTCTCCAGTATGCATAATGTATAAATACATGTATGTATAAATAAATAAAAAAAAAAGATGATGGGAAAACAATGTTCCCTGCTTTTTGTCCTTTTTCCATTTTTGTATTGACCAATATTTCAATTAGATTACCTGCCTATTGTGATCTCATGTAAGAATAGCTCCTCCCCCAATTTGTTGCTCAGCCCTGGTGACACAAAAGGGAGCTTGACATTAAAATAAATGCATTATCTGAGGGGTATTTCAGATAAATCATTAACACACACACACACACACACACACACATACGGGGAGTGAAGTGTTAAAAAATTGTAAAATATGGGATCTTTAAAATAGAAATGACACAAAGGGACAGATGATAGAAATGTTTTCTGTTTTCAATGAAAATGGTTACATCTTTTATGTGTACTGTGTTTGTTATGTGGAAGAGGGTTGAAGAGTTTTAAAGTTAAAAAGCGAGAGAGAGAGAGAGAGAGAGAGAGTGTGTCCATTGGCGCCCTTGTAAATTCTTTATCGCTGTGGTCAGCTTTATTGAATGGGATAGGAACATGGAGAATAGAGACACAACTCAGCCCCAATGTGTGCATGTTTCCTATTTAGACTAAAGGTGACACATTAACACTGCTGTGCTTAGAGGAAATAATTGGTTTCATTAGGACTGCTGGCAATAGATGACTAGTTTTATCTTTATCCTTTACTGGTAATAGTGGGCCATTGGAGATGTGCTCCAATCATGACAGATTGGTTGCAAGTCCCTCAATTCAAATTATATGTGATAATGGGTCTACACTCTCAGGTGATACCCAGTGCTTCGTAGCTGTTAGGTTTTCACTTGGACCAAGTCTGCCCTGAGGCGGTAAAGGCACTGGCATTTACCCAGTTTATTTTCTGCAGTTTTTGATAGCTCGTATATGTGAGTCAGATCAAGCTTAAGCCATGAGGAGAGATTAGTTTAGTGTGTCCGTCCACTGTCATTGTTTGAAGCGTATTTATAGTCAGGCTTAGGATCTTTGTGGTCTAATCTTCCCTCATGGTATGATTACGATGTCTTGTCTTGGATCACAGCTGAGTTTCTCCTGAGTTATTCCTATCCAGACGATTCTCTGGTCTGGTGCCATGGCAAGACTTCTTCTTACTGACAAGCTTGGGGTTTGAATTTACAATTTTTTTTTGTCACAATTTGTGTAAAGACTGAGTGAACATAAAAATAAAAAAAATAAAAAAGGGAAAAAAATTTTCTTTTTTTAAGTGATTAAAATTTTTCACTGTATATATTTTTTTTTTTAAAGTTTTTTTTCTGAAGTTTCTACTCAAATCTATCTTATGGGCAGATGTTACATGCGTTATGAGTATACTGTAATATTTTATGATATTATAGTAGTAACATAGTAGTATTTGAGGCAATCATATTCTGCACAATGTGTCTTGTGTACGGTTGTAAGGGCCTGGAGTCCCTGGGCCCAAACCAAGCCACCATGCTGCCATGCCATGATTTCATATGATATGATAAAAAAAAAATTCAAATTATTAATAATAATAATAATAATAATAATAATAATAATAATAATAATAATAATAATACATTTTGATAAGAGAGTATGTTAGATAATTGCTCATTTTCATTGTTTTTTCCTACATCACATTTATGGACTTTTGGTGACTCATGGTAAGTTTTCCAACACAGCAGACAGGAGATTGATGATCCAAAACAAACAATGAAAAAAAGGGACAATGCACACTGGCATTTTATTTGAAATAAAACTTGAACTCAGCTGACAAAGATGCAATTTCTCTAAATAGTGTAGCCTTCAGTAAGGTGCATTCAGAAAGGAGATCAAGTCAGGCAGACTCTCAGTCACACTCCTCCTTCCTCTGAATGAAAATGCTTTTGATCTGAAACATCTCAAAGCCGTGGCTGTCTCAGATGAGAATGAATGTTTAATTTGGGGAAACATCATTGCACATCATTCAGCCATTCCTTTTTTCCACTTTCCTTAGCACATTGCTTCTGTAATTATCTTTGCATGCCAGCTTTGCCTCAAAGAAGTTTTGCATATTAAGAAAGTCTCGCATATTAATTTGTATAATTAACATGTGATCTTTCACAGCTTCCAAGATCTATTTGGCAATTAGTAAAAAAAAATTGTTTAGTCTTCTTTCATGGAATTTTCATGGAATATTTGTCTACCTCAATCTCACTTTAAAAGAGAGAAATGCAACAGTCCTTTAGTTCTTTAAGGCCATTACATTACATTAAAGCTGATTGGCTTATTTTTAGCTTTAACCTTTTAACTATTTCTACAAATAACAGGTACTTATGCTAGAATACTATATATATATATATACACACACACACACACACTCACGGGCCATTTTATTAGGAACACCGGCTTAACTGCTTATTAACACAAATATCTAATCAGCCACTGCAGCAACACAGTACATTTAGGCATAGACAAGATGATCTGCTGAAGTTCAAACCGAGCATCATAATGGAGGAAGAATGGTAGTTTAAGTGCTCTTGAAATATCTTGAATATCTAAGGATTACAGAGAATGGTCTGAAAAAGAGAAAACATCCAGTAAGGGCAGTTCTCTTGGTTAAAGGGCCTTGTTAATGCCACAGGTCAGAGAACAAAAGCCAGACTGGTACGAGCTGAAAGAAAGGCAACGGTAACTCAACTAACATCTCATTCCAAATGAGATATGCTGAAGAGCATTTCTAAATGCACATCAGATGGTCTACGGCAGTAGAAAACCACACCGGGTGCTGCTTCTATCAGATACGAACAAGAAACTGAAGATAAAGTTCACATAGCCTCACCAAATTTGGACCGTAGACGATTGGAAGAATGTTGCCCGGTCTGGAGGTCTGGATTTCTGCTGTGACAGTCAGATGGTAGGGTCAGAATTTGGCATAAACAACATGAAACCATGGATCCATCCTGCCTTGTATCAACAGTTCAGGCTGCTGCTGGTGGTGGTGCAACTGCGTGGGGGAGATTTTCTTGGCACACTATTTTCTATTTTCTTGGCACTCCTTAGTACTCCTAGCATTGTTTAAATAGCACAGCCTATATAAATATTTTTTTTTTACAAAAATAGCATATGGTTCAAATTCTTTCCACTTTTGTTAGTGTGACTTTAAAGGGTTATGAACTTAACAAGTATGTTATAATTACACAGAAATTATTTTAATATTAATAATATTATATGCAGCATATCATAAAACTTACATTTTTCAGCTTTTTGAAAGAAACACAAAGAAAAGACTGTGTCACAAAAGTAGGACATTACAAACATGATGAGAACTAAAAGGAAACTGATTTTGGAAATTATCATCAGCTGCCCTAAGCAAAAAATATGGTCTCTATTAGAAATTATTCAAAAAAGAAAAAAATAATAATATTACAGGATACACCAAAAAGTTTGTACACCCCTGACCATCCACCGTTTGCAAGTGTTCCACAAGACGAGCAAAAACATTTTATTTTGTGTCTGTATGCGTGCGTGTACAGCGCGCGTGTAAAGCAAAAGCAAGTCTCATTAGAGAGATTAAAAATCCATTTTCTCTCTCTGTATCAGCCTGCTCTTTGTGTCTGTGTGCGCGCGCTTCATTGGACACCGTGCCACACACACACACACACACACACACAGACCCCTCCTACTTTTGCCTTCACAGACACACACA
>JAOVVB010081633.1:0-13634 GCA_028570985.1 Heterobranchus longifilis
AGGAGAAAAACAACTCTCTGGCTTGTTTGCATTTCTTTAAACCAATCACAATTGTCTTGGGCGGTGCTAAGCCCCGGCTGCAGCGAAGGGACTTTGAGAACGGGAACATGAAGTGGGGGGGTCTTCCTGCACGTCCCTGCATGCAGGAAGTAAGACAGTAGAACCTTTGTTTACATATTATTGGCATGCACAGTTATTCTTATTATGTTTACTGTCAATCAACTGTTTCAAGAAATAATCCTGAAAACCCTTAATCCCTCACAAATTGTAATAATCATATCCATCTCTTCTTTTTTGCATATCTTTGTTCATTAAGACAATGGTTTAACCTTTAAAACTGTCAAGTTTATATTAACAACAAACAAAAGTGAGTAAATGTTAAAATGTGAGATGCACCGTAAATGTTTGCCGTATTTTTTTAAACACATAGGTAGAAGTAAATTGGGCATATTTATGGCTGCCCAAATATCCAGTCTCAAATCGTAGGTTAATTTGTGGTCCTTGAACAGTAAATATACTGTACTTGAAACATAAGGACATCAAAAAAAGACCTTCCCAAGGACACACATCTACAGGTAAAAAGGTAAAAAAGCTGTTTTGAATTTAAGTATTAAAATGAACTGTGTGTGAGACCTTAATGAGACAGAAAAAAAAATCACACAAGGTCGTCTTTCGTAAGAACAGAAATTCCATCCCTGTGGGGCAGAAAAGACAGAACTTTTTGTTTTAGCAAACTGCCCATCAAATAAGCATAATTACCATCAGAATTCATACGGTGTTCTGAGACTCCTGAAGGCAAGCGGCCCCACTCAAATTAGCAGCCCTGATAAATCACCATTAATTAGCTAATAAAAGCCAGCAGGTGGTTCGGAGCCCAAAGACATTCCCCGGTTGTCTGAATTATGTATATTACAGCAGTGCACTGATAAAGTAAATGAGTAGGGGGAACAACAGATAGGAGTTCTGGAGGGCCCTCGTGTAGGGATAATGCTCCAATCAAATCTCCTGCAATTCCACAATCCCACCCACAGGAATACAAGTGGCTCTGACCCCCACTCAAATCACATAACACACAGGGCTCTGGTGTGAGGCATATTTATACATGGATTATGCATACAGAATACAAAGTTTGCCTTAGCCCACCCCTGAATGAAGAGCTTGTAAAGATGTTATACTTTCATTATAGAAACATAAGGCAATTATTTGGAGAACAGAGAAAGGCGGAACGATTGAGGCACAATGACCTCTCTGCATCGAGCTGACAAGGGCAGCATGTATTCTTGATCATCTTCATCATCATACATCATTTATCACTCAAACCACACGTGTTGTGGCTACATTACCTGATGTTTAGCCAAGAATGGGACTTCTATATTTATTTTAACCTGGGCCTAATTTTATTGGCTACCTATGGTCAACATTCACTCAATACTGGGGCTGTAATGAATGAGATATCAAAAAGTCATTAGTCCAGAAAGAAGGCCTGACTGTATGGAACACCCTATGCATGCATGTATACATACGGTCTTCACTGAATAGTTAAAAGTTAAAAATTTCCCAGCGTCCATTATCAGTTCTCTTAATTGCTTGTTTGTTTGACCAGTTATCGAAATGGTTGTTGATTAATGTCTTGGCCGAATCATCTGATTGAATCAGCTCCAAATTATTATATGACTTAGTATATTGGTTTTGATTTTTTTTGTCATTATTACTATTACTACTAAAGATGGCGCTGGTGATGATGGAAATATTAATGATAATATACTGCTCCTAGTATTATTATTGTTAGTATTATAATAATAATATTTTTTTAATTAAGCTTAGTGGAAGTTCAGTCAGGAAGACTCTTTACGCTCTCCATTCACAAATCTCTCTCTCTCTCTCACTCCGGCTCCTGCTATCAGCTGACTGTGGGTGTTCACTCTAAGTTACACCAACCAGATTTTGCTACGATCTCCCAAAGCCAATCATATCATTGCTGCCAAACTTTAAAACTTTTCTCCTCTCTTATGCTGTGAGTTGTTATTTCAGTACGAACCGATACCACCCTTCTCCACCCCATTCACCTCTCTTCACCTCTCTCCACCACTGCCACTAGACTCCAGGGGGAATATCCCCCTTAAATATGACTACGTCACAACGGGGTCTAATCACCAAAAACTCTACAATTCCAACAATTCTAACTTTCTTGTGCACCATGTAATAAATGCATTTCTTCACTCTAAATATATGATATGGTCTTCGCTCCACGTCACTTCTCAGCCTACATTTCCTTGCTCTTTTTCTCCTACTTGTCCTTCAGGTCTTTACTGTTCAACGATGTCTCTCCTCTCCTTTCCCCAATCACATCAGCTCTTCTTAAAGTTACAAGAAACTTAAAACAACAACATAGATTAACATGGAGTCATTCCTGTAAAGTTACATTGAATCCCACCAACCTACCAACTTCCTTTTACCCAATTATGCCCCGCTTTCACATCACTCTTATATCCACATCAAATCAGGACCAACAGCACTCTATCAGCACTCTCTGGGAAACTGCAAAAGTAGTGATAAGAGGTAAAATAATTACATTTTGCATGAATATTTTTTTAAAAAAGGGAAGGAACAGCCAGAAAACACACCATGCAGAGGGAGGTGAAGAGATTGGACCTTCTGGCCTCTCAGACACAGAACAGATGCCATCCTCAGAGATCAGAGAGGATGAACTTAACAAATCACCAGCATACTACTGTTCGAGACTGTCAACATTTTGAACTCAGAAACAAAACTGGCAAGATACTAGCAAACCAACTGAAATTCTAAAAGATAAATCATCACATCAATTGCAGAATCAGTTATCTCCAAGAACAAAATTAAACATTTTCAAGACAACTTTTTGCAATTCAAAAGTTTTCAATATGTACTTTGATTTGTACAGTTTATTTTGTTTTGTACTCTTTGTAATTTAGTGTTATGTTTGTTTGTTTGTTTTTGTTTGTTGTATGTATGTATGTTATTTTTGTCTTGATTTTGGCTTGTGAAGTGTTGTCAAATAGAAAAATCATACATATTAAAAAACATATTGAAATTGATAATTAATCGCAAGCACAATAATGCAGGTACAATCCTTAAATCCTTATCAAGTGTGTTTTACCCATGTACAGTCTGTATTTAAGCTTCATAGCACAGACACTTAATGCTTTAACTAAAGAAATAAAATAAGGTGAATAAGAAAACATGACAAGCATTATTTACTGTAGTTGATTTAATATGAATTGATCTGATGCCAACAATGTCCATAGATTGTGTTAGAAAAGTCTGTGTTTCTTGCCAGAGTGCGTTGTGTGTATCCTTAAAGAGTAACTTGCACCAGGCTGTTTCACTGCCCTCTGTGGTTGAAAGTTTATATTCTGTTTCACCTCCAATCACACCCAACATCACTGACTGGTGTTTGGGTGTGGTCTCCTGTCTCCTGTAACCACCCGAGAGGGGGTCCACCTCTACATCACTGCAGAAAGGTGAGAGGTTAAACCACTGGAGGTCAGCAAAAACAAGATTTTTAGGGGGTGTTACGTTGCTATTTAAAGCCCAACAAATGTGATGAATGCATTTTCATTCTCATAAAACAGTTGTAAATCTTCTTCACTGCCTTTGCTGGCTCATTGCTTTGGTTATTTGTGGCTTGTGTTGCCCGCATATTTGCTCATCCTTGTGCATGATACTCATAAAAACATTGCTCCTTATCGCTGCTAGTGGTCAAAAACTCCACAGGGTAAGTGGGGGACCAGCCCTAGAAATGGAAAAGTATGACTGACTGACTGACTGACTGACTGATGAAGTTATGTCATTGGTTGAACTCAGTGATGATGTCAGCATGTGTTGGAAAGGCAATAATCACACAATACACAGTAAAATAAAATAAAACAGTAAAAATCACATATATCACATGTGTGGTGGGGTGGACAGGCTTACACTAGCAGTGTCCTCTTGTGGGGAAATGCGCAACTGCGCCGTTGAGCACATGGAGCTGCGTTAGTAATTAAAAGGCATAATGAGGTGCACGCTGGAGAAACGGAGTGCAAAGTGGACTTTACTGCATCCAAGTGGTGTCAGTTGTGTGCGTCTCTGGTGAACCGTGAGTAAAGCCAGTTATTTCTGACTGAATGGGACATTTATTGAGCCTTTCACTGTATTTTGGTTTATTTATTTAAGGCTGTTTTGCTGATGCTGAGCTGCTCATGCTGTTAGCTTAGCTGCTTTCTGATGAAACTGCTGGATGTGGACAATTTTATTATTTACCAATATGTCACGGTTCAACCTAGTCTTGTTAAGTTTGAAATGAATGACTAAATCTGAGCACAAAAATACATACAGATGTAAATAGTCGTATCAGAATTTCCTAGAAAATGATCAGTATTATGGTAAATTTGTAGATTCACTGAGTGGGCACTTATTACTAAATACAAAACAGCAGTCACACCACTTACCTTTGGAGTGGGTGTGTAGCTCAAGCACCCACTTCATAAAATCCCTGCGAAGCATCATTAGCCTGAAGAGTTAATAGAGGTTAAATCAACATGTAAAAGCTGCTTTGATAGCTAGTTAGCTGCTCGGTCTTAGTTGTTAACTGATTATTTTCACGTTAATTTATCACAGAAGTTATGTTTTAGTGCAGTTTGACGAACTGTTGTTTTTGTAAAATGGCATATTTTGCACATTATAATCCTTCTAACTGTTAAATTCTGCCACAACCAAGTTTCCCTGTCAGCAAACACACTCAGAAATCTAGTTTGCTTCTTTCCTCCTTGGGTAAATGAGCTCTTTTCTCTGGGTTAGATGTCCTGAGGCAGCCACTTGGCAGAGGGTGAAAGAAATGGCAAAAAGGCATCCACACAAGTGGGACATGGGAGCAGATGGGACACTGATTGCAGTGTTGTTTACAGCTGTTGAGGTCCTTCCACGCTGCTATATAGAGGTCAGAAACTATGTCTGTCTGCCACATTTCACAGCACAGCCACTGAGATACACAGGCATCTCCCCGGCAAAGCTCACCGTCGATATTAGCAATTTTAAAGAAACATGGCGATGGAATATATTTTGGGGGTTCTAGCAACAGTTAAGAGTTATTTTTTGGGGGATGATTTTTATTTCTTTTAGTCAATATCAGAGTTATCTTTTTCCTCAAAATGTTCTCACGGGAAAAATGCAATCTGCACATGCTCACGGAAAGGAAATAAAAAGGACAGCAGTGAGACTAACAGGAAGGAAAGCCATCCAACACAAAGGTCTTTGACGATCGTTAACATTTCTTTATGTTCGCATTGAATCACTTTATATGGTTTTACTGGGGACGTTGACCATTTAGGATTGCTCCATCAGGGTACTGACTATAGTCTGTATCTCAAGCAATAATAGCCCAGAGCGGCAGGTGAAATATATGCAAAGTAATCAACCTTTTGCAAAGGCACCTCAGAAGCACACATTTCAACAGCACAGTGTAATCTAATATAGTAGGTGACATCAACTTGCTTTGCTGAGACATTACTTCCAGTAAAGAATTTGCATGGCAAGATCATGTAACTTTTGTCATAGGCAATAAAAATGCAATATGCCTCTCATTTCCATTACAATAGTTGACATACTGCCTGTAATGTGGACTTGATGGTCAAGCAGAAACATTGTAATTTTTGACATATTATGTGTAATAATTTCAGTTTAAAAAAAAAAAAGAGATCTATAATTCTGCGCAGGAAACTGTCTATACTTGCTCCATAATTGTATGAATTCTGTGGCGTTTTGGTAGCAGTCCTTAGATGGGAATGTCTGGCTGAAATGTGTCTGGTGGCTCATTTCCAGCATGATTGGCAGCTAACAATCTGTACCCTGGATAATGCCATTAAATAATGCCTTCAAGTGCTGTCAGAAATACTGAAATTACTGTTTCACTACACAAATGATCCAGCAAAGTCAGAAATGTGAGAGGGTTGTATGTCTATTAATGTTTTAATGTTTCTGTTCTGCAGCCCATATTTGTGTTACACTTCACTTCTTGTTTAAGCCTTTGAGGTGGATTCAGACATTAGTTACATGTATGACATGGATTGTCTCCTCTGTATTATTCAGCCTAAATAAGAACAGTAGCTTAAAAACATACTTTTGTACATTTTTCTATCGTTGTAAACCCCTCAGCATTTTTTCTTTTTCACGTCAAAGAGATCTTTCTGTACCATTTATACTGAGGCATCTTTCAATTTAATATTTCAGGTTGGGGAAATGTTGCAAGTCAGTGAGCAGGTCTGTTTTATGGCAATATTGAATTTACATGTTTTCTCATCAACCAAGTACCTTGATTTGTCAGTTATTTAATTTACTGCATGAGCCAAAAAATAGACCATCTGGTTATTTTATCTCTAAAAGGTTTCTCAATAGAGACAGAGCGCATTTAAGCCCCGCCCACACCGGAGGGGAAAACAATTGACTTTGTATTACGTGAGGGTGCATCCTTGTGAATTCCATCTGATAACAAACAACAGAAAAAATGCCTAAAAGCTTTTGTGAGGTGGGATACATGACCAGCAGGGTAAAGAACTAATAACTACGTTTTTACTGGATAAGCTGCCGAACCGAAAAACTGATCTTTTAAGACAAAAGTGGATACAGGTGGCAATAAGACGTGAGGCATCAGCAGGATAAACGGGAAAACTGTGGGATCCTGACGCTCAGTAACATACGCCCGACTTTACGTGTTCAGCAAACGTTTTGTCAAATATCCAAAATGTCAGTTTCAGGCTGACAGAATAAGCAACTTGTGAAATGTGGAGGAATCAAAGCTACACCGTATTATGTTTGCTAGTGCCTTAGTTTACTAACACATAGCTAACATTAGCTTACTAACGGCTAACGTGTCCTCTATTGTAGAGATATGGTGCTAAAAGAATCCCTTGACAGGCTTAAATTAATGTTTTAGCGAGCTACAGGCATTTTGTTAGTGTTTCAGCATAGTTGCATTACAGTGGCACCGATGTTTTCCCCTCCGGTGGGCATGGTTTCCAGAGTACGACTTGTTGCACTCTGTCTCTATTGAATTTACAGAAAACTGACCATAATATACATAATGATAAAATGATCTGAACCATGATTGCACCATTTCGATTTTATACATATCACCCGCCGCTTTCTAAGCATTTGAAAGGACAAGATGTATTTACAACTTTAAATTCTGGAAGTATAAACCTATGATGGCGTCGACAAAACCAGACCAGTATACGAGGAGAGACAAAACTGTCAAGGTAGCAGAGTTAATAGCAATTACAACCATCTGTTTTTAACAAAGTGTATCATAAATCTGTTACATAGCCTCTGCTGCACTACATCCATGTACAGTATGCGTCTCTGCATAATGTGCAGTGTGTAGTGTAGTGATTTGTGGCTCACACAAACTGAGGAACATAAAAGAGAGATGAACAGACATAAAGCACTGTGTGCGGGAAGCTTGGGAAACTTATAGAGCGTCTCATTAACAAGGCGAGATCCAAAGTGTGTAAAACAGTCTAATGGGATACTGAGTGTATGTGATTTTTGTCCTCTATAGCTTCAATTTCCATGTCATAAAACTCTGTGGAGTTCACATCAACCACATAGACTTGACATGATACAAATGTAATGATAAATAATGATTTATTTGGATATTCAATATGCTTGCTGCTTTGCTGACCTAATCTTTGTGTCCATGACTTACAGCAATTCCCCTTGAAGCCCATTATAAAAAAAGGATTTATTTCATCACCAAAAGTTAGCTAATTTATTAATGTCTCATGTTGTTAAATATGATAGCATTCTAGGAGTTAATGTATTTTTAATAATGCAAATATTTTAATTAGCCCAACCCCCTCTCCATGTATGTAATCTCAAGTGTATAGTGTTAAGTGTTGATGTTTGCTCGGGTCTGCATCGACACACTCCCAACACACCACAATAATTATAGCCTGATAATTTTATTTCCCAAATTGTATTTTTCTAAATAAATTGATAAACAAACAAATAAATAAACCACAAGTTAAAGCCTCAAACTGTGTCAGAGCAAAATTGGGGATTGATTTTGCAAAATGTATAGTGCTGGACAGAAGCTTCAAAAATGGAAGTCCATAACCTGAATGGATTATCAATGGGGGGGCATCAACATTCAGTTTACACTGATTGGGGGTGTGACCACTGAATCACACTACTTAATAAGAGCATATTGTTTTGATATGATATACCGTATAATGTGCATACATGACGTAATGCTTTAGATTTAATCCGATCATACGGTAGATCTGTGTTTGTGTTTGGGGTTTGAGATTGTGTGCGTGTGTGTCATTTGAGTGTGTGTGTGTGTGTGTGTGTCATTTGAGTGTGTGTGTCCTTATTGGTGCTTTGAGATGCATAGCCATTGAGGCCATAATTTAGTCCATTATGTCCTCTGGTTTGCAGTCGTAGCCCCAGGCCTCTGGCACTGAACGTTGTGTCATTTGCTACCAACTGGGTTTTTGATGAGAGTGTGTGACCTAGACGCCTCATCCCTCACCACTGTCTCATTCCCTTTATTTACATCTGTCTTTAGCATTCTAATTACTCTCTTTATTGCTTTAGCCTGGAGGAATCTGTTATACTGGAGGAAAAAAAGACTAAGGACACTGGAGTTTTAACCAATAATAAAGCAGCATAACTCCCATTACCCATAGGCAAAGATTGGGCCTGTGAGGGTCTCCTGTTATGGGCTGTGGGCAAGACAACTATGGGAAGCCTTCTCAGTATAGGGTTTACATGCAGGGGTCCATTTGCCTATCTGATGTGATGTGTGCATTTCAAAACAATTTGTTTTCACTTCAAAGTCTTACAAGGTCAAAAGAGAATTGGTTTTCCTCATAATACGCAGTTTTATAGATGTTTCTGGTGGTGTGATCATATTGTAAGCTATTTAATTAGACTTTAGCCCATTGCCTAAATTCATTTAGTGTTTATAATTTGAAACACATTTGCTCACACTAAAACTGTGCATTTTGTCTTTCAGTTTTTAATCATACATAAAGCAAGCAGGATGCTCATTCAGTATCCTCTACTGTTTTTCTTTTTTTTTTTTGGACAATGTCAATGAAAAAAAAAAAAAACTTTTAAATGTTCTGTCCCTTCCCACCGAATTTTATGAAATAGCATCTAGAGCAGCCACAGCAGTCTTTAATGAGCTCTCAACTTTAAAGACTTGAAGGATATTAACAAGCTGCTTGACAAATGGTGCTTAGAAGCACATTAAAGACGCAGCTAATGGTGCGCATAATGACGGCTAATTTTCGATCAGATATAAATTAGAGCCCCCAACAGTTATTTGCCTTAAGGACTTTATGTAAATGATTCTGTTCTGTATAAACTGAAAACTGAGAGAGTGAGTGAGAGAGAGAGAGAGAGAGAGAGAGAGAGAGAGAGAGAGAGAGAGAGAGAGAGAGAGACTAGCACTCCTTGTGGGTATGATTAATAGATCTGCAACAGAGCACGGCTGTCAAAACCCAATGAACACACATCCACCAGACAGCTCTACCACCTTCTCATTAAGGTCCAATCTCTACGAGGTCTACAGCTTACTCATTCGGAACACCAAAACAGCCTCTGAGAACGAGCAAGTCTTAACACTTGATGGTTGTAAAAGGAAGATCAGGTGAAAAGGGAATGCAAGGAGGAGACCTCGCTGTTCATAAACGTATACTCATCCGATGTTGTTAAATATTTGATGGCTGAAGGCACTTTGATGCCATCAATTTACACATTAGGTCATAATACATAACCGAGTACACATAGCGTGACTGAATTAAATGATAAACACTTTTAGTTAATAGCTTATATTCATACACATTATGAAGAATCCACAGATTAAGATCTGTCATTCTGATGCCAAAGGTCCTGTATGATCTACATGTAGTCTGGCTTGCACTTGATACACGGTGCTGGGATAAAGCCTGTCATCCAGCACTCTCTCACATGCCGGGTGTCAGGCCCTTTCCTCTATCTCCTCTATCCATCCATTTTTTTTAAAAAAATTTCAAGGGTTTTATTGACAAAACAATTTTTGCACAAAACATTTCATACTCATAACAAACATTTTCATAAATTCCAGTAGAATGTAAATGGAGGGCACTGTCGCTGCATCCAGGGCTTAGTGCCGCCCAAGACGATTGTGATTGGTCTAAAGAAATACAAACAAGCCGGAGCGTTTTTTTTCCTCTAAGAAGAATGAAAACTCTGTGTAGCCAGACCAGCACTGACACAGCACTGTGGAGATAGGTCTGGTAATACAAGAATATTTTACATGAAACTGCACTGATCCACTGATTTGGTCCACCTTGTACAAAGTTACACATTCAGATTGACTATCCTCTCTGAGGGACTGTAGATGTTGCTGTAAACAGGACACTTTCATTGGGATGTTTTGTCTTTTTAATATAAAATGTCTTTAACATAAATATTTTGAGACACATTATGCAAATAATAATAAACAGAGCCAAATAGAGGATTTGCATTTTGTTCCAAGCAATTCACAATAATTTAATTGTATCATTTGTAAAACACAAATTAAGGGTTGTGCTGGTGGCTCAGTGGTAGAGCGTGCGCCCCATATACAGAGGCTAATGTCCTTGCAGCAGCGGCTGCAGGTTCGACTCGCGCCCGCGGCCCTTTGCTGCACGTCCTCCCCTCTCTCCCACCCCTTTCCTGTCAATCTTCAGCTGTACTATCAATAAAAAGGCAAAAAAAAATGTTTTTTTAAAACCCACACAAATTAAGCATATGACTCTTAGATTGATCTTATATAAGATTGTCCTGTTTTATCTTGTTTTTGCGGATCAGTCTTAAAGTAACAAAGCTTCAACTGGACGTGTTTCCATAACTCTGCAAGTTTCTGGCTTTAAAGCACAATGTGATTTTGTGATATACAGTTTATAGTGGAACAGTATGCTGTTTTTGGCATTTACAGACAGACTGAAACCTGTTTAAATCTTCAGAATTTATTATTCAGATGATTCTTAAGATGATTTCACAACTTTTTTGTCATTACGTGTCAATGAATATGGTTTATTAATCAATACAAGATTTAAAAAGCAAATTAATAAGGAATGTTTTATGGTAAAAAGAAATGGGAATCAAATTACCTGCGTTATTTTTGTTTATTTTGATGAGCATTTCAGTTCTCACTATGTAAATTCTTGTGAAGTCGTCTTACCCTTTCTGAATAATAAACTGCTGGTTCTAATTTAAAATGGTCTTGTCCATTACGCTACAGTAAACGTGAAAAGAGCAAAAGTTTAAGTTTTAATTATGCAAAGATTTTTTGACTTTTCTGAACTCAACCGACCTTGTTCCTTCTTCTGAGAAGTCGGGAGATGTCATCTGACTTAATTCTTTATTTTCACGGGCAGCCATTTTTATGTTTGTAATTCACAGCACATTGGGTCCCAGTCCCATTATCTGGACTGGACTTAATGTTGAATTATTTACTATTATATATTGATAAACCCCACTGGCATCCAAATTGCTAAATTTACTGAACACACATAATCTGCCCTTGATAAAGTCTAAAACACGCTCGCCATGTTGGAGATAGCTGTGTTGCAGTCTAGCCGGCATGTAGACAGTATTCCCCCTCAAGCAAAACCATTTGAATATTCATTCAGATTCACGTTGAAAAATAAAATCCACAAATTCACAAAATGGCATCAACTGTGGACGATAAAGAACAATCTACAAAACTAAGAATTATAATATTGGGTCTTATAGAAATTAAACAAAACGTTATGATTCTATTAATAAGAAATGTATAAAAAAAAATTAAAAGGCTCAGGGGAAAAGGTAGAAACTTGGTTATGCATCCAAATCATTATTTTGGTGGCAGCCACATGTCAGGGGTGACTGTGGCCCCTCAGCACCCACCCTCTAATCACGCCCCTGAGCTATTTTACTTATGAAGGCTGTGGACGTTTCCAATGGCATTAAATTAAGAGGGACTTTTTTCTTCTTCTTTTTTTAATTTAAAAAAATTTTTTTTTAGCAATTCCCATTTTTTTCTGATTCGTAATGAAATTTTCAAAATTTCGATAAATGATAATTTATCGGTATCTTCCCGTTTTGATTTGACGCAGGCTACGTGCAAATATCGCCTGCTGTGAAACCTTGATTTTTATGCGTGGAAAAAATATGCGATGTTAAATTGTAGAACTCAAAATTAAAGCAGCGTTTGAATACATCGATGTCATGCATTTTTAATAGGCCTAAAGAAGGAATTCTTGTCTATGCGTGTCTATCCAATGTTTGCAGCACATCTACATTTTTCTGTTAAATTAATGGTTAGACAGCGCAGGCCTTTTCCTAAAACTATAGTTTGATTTCTCAGTTAAACGCATAAATAGCCTATACTTTCTATTTCTGGCTAATAATGCGTTTATCTTTTTACTCTCACATTGCAGGAAAAAAAATCTTTCGCCTGGTTAACCCCAGCATCATTTTTATTTTTAGAGTTTCTATAAAGTAATCAAGTCTTAAATAAGTAGGCCTATCCATGGAATCACCAAACTTTCATTTTTCTTTTATAACATTTATCCTAATGAACCCATATCATGACCAACACAGTAAATGTCTGGATTAATTAACCATTCAGTCTTCAATCAGCATAAAAAGCGAGGATTTTAAAAATGTTTTTCGTTTGTAAAATGGAACATACTGTATTTGAACAAAAAGTATGCTACCCCTGGCATCAACTCGTCTGTTTATGAGTGTGCGCGTGGCTGCTACGTGTGTGCGTGCGATTACGAGAGAGCGAGAGAGAGAGAGAGAGAGATGGAGCTGTTTCATTGGCAGATACAGTGAGGCTTTGCCTCCTTTTGCATGCCATCCTAGATCAAAAAGTATCCCACCAAAATCCTTCTAGCCATCCAATACTGCTCCATCGATTAGTTTCTGGAAAACACTTAACAAACTAATGACCATTGATGGCTGATTAATATTGCATTAACAACAACTGATTGGCGACAATATCAAATGGCGATCGCCGCTTCAGCATTCAAGCAGCCATCTGACGGGTGTTGCACAATATTTTGGCGGTGCAAAAGAGCCAACAGATGACAAATAAAGGGGTTATATAGCACGTAGCGCGTTCAATTCATGGCTTACACTTCGTCTAATTCGAGAGCAGTCGCGTCTTTGAAGGCAGACACTTGGCGTAAATGTACAGTTAAAATATTCTACTCTCAGGTCCCCAGGCGGAGCTCCGACAGTCCCTGGCCTCATTAAATTTTCATCAGTATCCCTGTGAAAGGGGGGAAATGTTCAGGGGAAAGAGAAAAATAAAACAGAGGGCGTAATTATAACAAAAGGAAACAGCGCTGCCCTTTTCGTTTTGTAGAAAGCTCCCACAGTGTCTGTGTGTGCTGTATATATGTAGGCCTACGTCTCAATGTATGGAGCACATGCAGCATGTGTCTGTGGCTTTAAGGTAAACTGT
This sequence comes from Heterobranchus longifilis, assembly GCA_028570985.1. Lineage (NCBI taxonomy): Eukaryota > Metazoa > Chordata > Actinopteri > Siluriformes > Clariidae > Heterobranchus > Heterobranchus longifilis. The sequence continues at coordinate 13,505 of JAOVVB010081633.1, forward strand.
TTGCTTCACATATTTATCATATAAAAAAGACCTTCGATTTTCTTCATTGTGCTGCTGAGGCCTGTGTGTGTGTGCGTGTGTGTGTGTGTGTGTGTGTGTGTGTGTGTGTGTGTGTGTGTGTGTGTGTGTG
>JAOVVB010081643.1:0-13634 GCA_028570985.1 Heterobranchus longifilis
GTGCGTGCGTGCGTGCGTGCGTGCGTGCGTGCGTGCGTGCGTGCGTGCGTGCGTGCGTGCGGCGACGGGGTTGGAGGTGGGCTGGCTTGACTGTTGGGGGATTGGAAAGAGATGGAAGGAATGTAAGATGTGCAGAGGCATTGGAGTTGTGTACCTGGATCTCATTAGGAAGGTTTGCTTTGTCCTCTGCCTCACAGGGACTCATTGTTACACAGCTTCTTTGAGAAGACCGGCATGATTGACATCTCAACAGTGTATCAGGGATTAGAGGTGATTTTGTGGTTGTTAGTGTGAGTATGGTTGGAGGTATTGATTCGTATTTCTACGGCTGGTTTAAAGATTTCAGAGGCTGTGGTAAAATTGTCTCGAAATGGTGAACACAAAGCATAAATAAATGTATACTCCAGTAGGTTGGAGGGCAGAGAGTGATGGGTATCCTTTCTATTTTGCTCAGAATATCAGCACAGACATCTGTGCTTTATACACCGTTACATAACGACATATAATTACATCTTTACTAAATACCACTGTATTTATTAGGGCCCGACCAATATGGAATTTTTGAGGCCGATACCGATACCAATTTTTGATGGGAAAAATTAACCAATATGACGGCCGATATATTCAATTTTTGAGCTGGAATCAAAATAGACCTTTGCTATGTGCATTGTGCACCCATTTTTTTTACCAATATGAGTGTGCAGAGGTACTCAGAAGGCTGCTTTCTTAAACAAATAACTTTAACAAAGAATATTGAACATTAGTATACATCAGGGGTTCCCAAAGGAGACCCAAAAGATCCAAATTGCCTTGACATTCATAAACTACTGATAAAGAACACACCAAACCATGAATTTAAAATGTATATGAAATGTACATCACAGCAATAATCGAATTTGAAAAGATGAAATTATCATTAAAAATGTAAATGCACACAACATCTGAGATGAAATTGTCAAGCGCAGCAAAAAATAACGCATCTCTTCTATTTTAATTAGGAAAATGAATTCATATTATAGCTTTGTTATGCATTTTACTCTGCCAGTTGGCAACCCAATAAAAATGGGTCTGCGACCCATTTTGGGTCCTGGCCCTAACTTTGGGAAAGACTGGTATACATTATTATACAATATAGGCCTACATACAATGTAAACTTAATATTTAAATTAAGAACTACTTAATGACACCATTTCTAAATCAACCCAAGCATGTTTTTCTGCATTATATGTTCTGTATAAAAAGATTTCATATCGGCGCATATCGGGCAACATACACCGATACCGATATGTCTGTAACAGGCCAATATCGGCCGATAATATCGGTCAGCCAATATATTGGTCTGGCTCTAGTATTTATTTAACTGGTCACTAATGAAATGTACTGTGCAAACAATCATAATACATTTGGGAATGTATGCCTTCCCTGCATTGTTACCTGTAGTAGCAGGAGTTTGATACACGATACTACTGAACATTTAAATCACACATTGTCTGTATTGTGTCGGTGGAGCCACAGATAGCACCATAATCCCATTATTATTCAGCCTTGAAGCTTTTTTCAAAGACTGTATTGAAATATTTCTTTGCAAATGCATGTTTTAAGGCTAGACATGTTTTGAAAGTTATTAGCCTACTTCCCGAGGATTTCACATGTCAGCATTGTTTTTTTAATTTACACTGCCTCGTGGGGTTCCAACTGCTGAAACAAAAGCAAAACATTTTATGAGCGACATGCGATTGTGTGGTAATTATATTGTCAAACTGGATTATTGTTAATACAAGGCACTTGCACAGCAATAATAACGTGCTGTGTCTAATTCCTTTAGAGTTGCTGCTGTTTTGATTAGTATACTCTTTATTGCATGAGAGGATTATTTGATGAAATTTACTATGGCTCTTTGTGGTGGGTTCTTTTTGTAATCCATTGACAAATACAGTAAGTCTCATATACCTAATATGGCAGTAAAGTGTGTACCTGGAACTAATCCTCTTCTTTGCTTTTGTCACCTTTGCACCCTTCTTCCTCTCTAGGGTCTCGTCTTCGCCAGGAAGACTTCCCTCCCCGCATTGTGGAGCACCCCTCTGACCTCATTGTGTCCAAAGGGGAACCAGCCACTCTCAACTGTAAAGCCGAGGGCCGTCCAACCCCCACGGTGGAATGGTACAAAGATGGGGAGCGCGTTGAGACGGATCGCGACAACCCCCGCTCGCACCGTATGCTGCTACCCAGCGGGTCCCTCTTCTTCCTACGTATCATCCACGGACGACGGAGCAAGCCCGACGATGGCAGCTACGTGTGCGTGGCCCGAAACTATCTGGGAGAGGCCGTAAGCCGGAACGCATCTCTAGAAGTAGCATGTAAGTCTTGAGTTTTCATCATATCCCTCTGAGCACAAAGTTACTGCCTTGGTCAAAGGAATCTCAAGTGTTGCATGACAATAAAATGGATTGTTATGCAGTATGTATTGAGGTTGGTAACCTTTTGTGGGGTGTATGAAATGTGAAAAGTGTTAATGTTGAATCTGAAAAAGGTAGAGTGTATGTTAAATTAAGCATAACATTTTGGGGCTGTTGTGCTGAGAGATTCATATATAAGATGCCATCTGTCATAATATGAGCAGCATCACCTTTCCACCTACAAGTGTGTATGTGTGTGCATGGTTAGCCGTGTGCATTACATGTGTGCACATATGTGTGTGAATATGTTTTCAGACGGCTAGTGAGACCTGTTTGGATGACCTGTTTGGGTAATGTATGGGTAGAGCTGTGAATCGCTCCAGGGAGGGAGAGAAAACGGGGCAGGATTTTAACCTAGCTAACTCTCTCTCTCACTGTTTGGATTTGGAAAGATGCAGCCTGCTCCCAGCCAGTTCTCTCCCTGTGTGGGAGAGAGGCGCTCTGGGCTATTCACATTTCCATTATGTGCTAAACTGAGCTGATTTCTTGCCATGAACAAGATGCACACACGCTCGGACGCACACACAGATATACATGCATGCACACACAAACACCCACACTGTCTCTCCTGCTCTCTGTTTCTCACCCTCCATAGAGATTTAGTACACCAGCAGGGAATAGGAAATTCCAGGCAAAAACGTATATTGCAATTTTATTTAAAATTTCACAAAACATTCACCCGCCCAATCTTTTCTATATACATGCCTGTTAGGGGTGTCACAATTTTGATTCTAAATCGAAAATCGATCGAAATGAGCTTTCTGTTTTGATCATGGAAATCAAAAGCAGGATCTGCGATTCACCCAGTATTTTTTCTCTCCATCACCATCTCCTTGCGAAGAAAACCCCCATCTATTTGCGAAGAAAAAAAGAACCCTGTCTACTGGCGAAGGGGAAAAAAAGACAACACTTCATAGACGACACAGCGTAGCTTACCGGTAACTTAGCCTGCAGCTAAAGACATAGTGTAGCTAACCAGTAGCATGCCGCTGCACTTTTCAAGACACCGTTGACGCTGCCGGAGATGATGGAGAAAAAACAGAACTGGAAAATCCTCATTCTTTCCCGAAATCACCAGTGTAACAACATTTTGCCTTCCCCTTGAGTTATGTATGTAAACAAGGAACGGTAAAGCATGTGGGCACAAACAGAACTTCATGGTGCATTCAGGTGCACCTTGTAAACCCATAGAAAGTCCAGATGCTCTTGTAATGTACCCTTATGCCATCTAGTGGCTCTTCTTTTAGTTGCTTAACAGTTTGTTCCCAATTGACTGATGAAATAAGTTATTGTTATTACATTTTAAATACATTATTTTAATTTGACCATATGGCCTTAGTAGGGTACATTCCAAAAACATGGCAGTTATATGTAGCCTATCTTTTTAAAGAAGAATTTGAAAATGTGAATGACAGTTGTCAGGGCACAAAATCAAAGATCTGCTAATCTTAACGAATCAAGACTCCAATGGCATAGCAGTCAGGGCTGAAAGAAAATGTTTCCATCGAAAATTGAATTGAATCTTGACCTTAAAATCAAAAGGATTTGGAGAATCGTGACATCCCTAATGCCTGTTTTGAGTCATAAAATATGGGAGTTGTTGGACCTAATGACTTGACTATAATGTATCCTGTAGGTTGTTGGAATAAGAATGGGGAGGGACTATCAGAGTTACGGTCTTCACGGTGCTATTGTGGCTTGTGCTGATTTGTCATCCACTCTGGATTCTCTATATGGCTTTATGGGGAAATCATGAAATAGGACGGAGAAAAAAAAGAAAGAAAAAAAAAAAAGCTGAGATAAGAGCCCTGAACCTAATAGCGACTCAGTCGAGACATTATCTGAGATCTTTGTGTCGTTTTGTGCACCACATCCTCTCTTTGTCTCATTGCCTTTTCCACATTAGACACTTGTATTTCTATTGTCTTATTTTACTGGTGCTGTTTCCTCTCCTTTCTCTCAAATCAATAGTGGGGAACTGTCCTGGAAATACTAATGCTTAAGGAGATCCTGGGCAAATAGGAATGTGTGTGTGTGTGTGTGTGTGTTGTGTGTTGTGTTGTGTGTGTTGTGTTACAGGATACTTCATTGACTTTTACATATAAAATGAGACATTGTGGTGTTTGATATTCAAGTTGATTGCGATCTAGTGTGAAAGCTACTAGTATCCCTGTCTCCCTGTAATCAGAATCTACACTGTGCTATATGTCACATTTACATTGCACATCTTGAACAGCACAGTCGTGTTTTAAGACAGTGACTAACTCTCTCATAAAGAAACCACAGACCCAAAACTGTCGTTATAGTGTCAAGAGACAAATGTTATAGCCGCTCCACTGATTCCCTTGACTGAATAGAGGCCGGCTTTATGAACACAATGACTGTGTCAGAGTGATTTTGTGGGGATTTTCTGGTTCTCCTTAAATACAATGAAGCCCATTTGTATTTTGCAGCTCAAACAGGCATTCTGAATTCATTTTCTGAGTTAATTGTCACATTCATTGTAAGTGTAGGAGCTGCAATTATTGTTGACAAATCGTTTTTTTTCTTTCTATTGTTGGAAGAGAGGTACACTACTTATGTATCAGCAACACATATGGAGGGTAAAATAACAAACAGAATAATATAAATATATATATATAATATGTATAATATAATAAAGAAGTACCAAACATTCAGGAGCTAAATATCAGGAATATGGAGTATGCTTTCATTTTCTCTCCACAGCAGCTGTTATGAGTCTTGACTGATGTATTGTAGACTATTGAATCGTTCTAGACCTCTTCATGAATTTGTATGTATTTTGCTATATATATTTTGGGCAGTACCATCTTAGGGTATGGGGGCAGTCTGAGGGATCAGTGTTTGCACAGTAGAGTTCACCTCATCCTTCAATAACTCTCTGCAGACCAACCACAGACTTAAATACTTAATTTACAATGCACATTAAATTTCAAGTACCTGTGACCTACCTATACTGTGAATTTTCAATTGCCTGATTGTCAGGTCTCCTTTAAAGCTGGATGGCAACATAATGTCTGTGTAGGCTTTGCAATTTAGTAGTCAAGTAGTTTTTTTCTAACCCTTGTTGTTAAAGCTACATCCAGATATCTTGCTCACAACGTTACCCACAAATGAAGTCATTTCAGTCTTGTTTACCAGTTGAAATAACAGACGCTAACCCATTTGTTCTATGTTGTCTCTTCTTGTGCAGACAATGTCAATAGGTCGTTTTTTTCTGGAGCGTCTCTTACATAAAAAAAAAACTGGTATGTCCAAGGCAGCCTCTAGTCTTCTTTGTGTAATTCAGAACAACATGGCTATAGGGATGCATAATCGCACGACTCCTTCAGGGGCTGCAGGATCCTGCCAGTATTGCTGCAGCCAAAGTTGTCATGCAATGCTGCGGGTGGGAGCGAGCGAGCGGGTAGATGAAAGTGCTGTGGGGATACTCTGACAGTGAGCCTAGCTCCAAATGGTCTGTTTCCTTAGAGTCCACACACATCCTCAAATTTTCTAATGGGCTGTAGCATTGTATCTCAACCAGCAGCTTAGAAAATGTAGTAAACTTGAGGGGTGCTGCTCCCCTGGGTACATTTGTGCTGTACAAGCTCAATTTTGGTGGTTCGTCATGCATTTTATGAGCTTCAGTCTGACTGAAATTTGAAGGGGCATTATTCATTCCATGTGATGCAAAACACTTCAGCTGTTTAAGATGGTAGCAAAGCTTGAAATATGTAAATTATGTAGATATGCCAGAAATCTACATCTGGCAGCCTGGCAAAAACAAATATTATACCTCATAACAGTTGTTTGTCTAAATTAACCAAGCCTTACTAAAAAAAACACTTATTTCTACAGTGTAGCATCTACACAGTTGTTTTTCCATACACGTTGCACAGTGGAGCTCATGACAGATAATCAATAGACAGTAACCTAGCAAAATCATATTGTATGTCTTGTGTATTGATCTTCTGACTGTGGGTACAATTGCAAAAACAAAAAGTCAAATAAGCCCAAAAAAATTCACCCAGAAAGTCAGTTTTCCTCAGTTTTGAAGACATGATTTATGTTTTCCTCACCATGTATTTATTTCTTCTTTCATTTGCTTTATTACCCATTAACACACGTGTTAGTATTTTAAAGCTTTTGCCCTTCTTCCATTGAGTTACGTTTGTTCTTCATGTGCCTAATCATTTCAGCCTCACTTCAATATAGCTGTGATGTCTGTTAAGACATTAAAACATTAAGACATGATAGGAACATACTTTTATTCCATCTCCATGGTTATTTCATCTTTGCTAAATATTTTAGCATGCTGTAGATATTTTCCAGAATGGTGGATTTTCAGGGGAATAGCTTTGTGCATTGAACACATAATAAGAAAGCCAAAAGGAAGACCCTGGAGAGTCACAAATTTGATCCAAGGCCAGTAAGGGAACATGCACGGCATCAGCTGATAGACCATCACTGGGCACAAATCTGGAGTATTCTAACCCTTGTTGAAATTCTATTTCCTGCTCAGTCTTGTTCAGTGCATATTTGACACAAATGATAACATCAGCCATTTCACAGAGAAATGAGGCCATGTCTGTTTATTATTAGAAAACAAGACTCATTGTGCTTCTTGTACTGTTGCAGCATGTCACTTGTTTCTCACATCCAAGTATGCAATTTTAATAATCAACAGTCACCTGCTGTCAATGTGTACAATCACACATGGCCAACCACCGAGCCAGCTTTTCACATCTTCAGTCTGTTTATTCAGACGCTGCAGCTGAGCACTACTTCAGAGCAACGTCAACAAGCAACTGTGCGACCTCCAGGCCACCAGTGGACTGGCACTAATCATCAGAGTGAGTGGCTGTTGATGGAATTAGAACAGCTCCCGCAAACTATTAAGAAGGGAAAGAAAGGCATAAACAGTGATGTGTTGAAGGGAGGTGTGGGCGGAAGGGCAGCGGATGCACGGGTGTTCATTAGTACAAAACTCAAGAGCAAGATGAGCTCCCCTCTGTTTGACTGTGCTAAGTGAATTAGAAGTATAGTCACTCAGCCAGATCATCAATTAAATCCTCCCAGTTACAGGCGGCCAACAAACTAAGCAGCCACAATGCTAGATAAATCTAGTGCTTGCATTGTGTTTTTTTTTTAGTGCACGGTGGTAATTATTTCTGATGAGAGATTGAAGACGCTGGACATTTATTTGAACTTTTAATAGAATGAGTGGAATAAATGCTTGAGCCGAGATCTACAAAAAGGAGCACGCAATATGAAACATAACTTGAGATTTGTCACAAATGTTGTTGTCAAGCCTCTAGTGCTTGTCATTGGAGCCTAACCCAGCATACACTGGGCAGACATAAGTGTCGGGATTGATGGCAGAAATTTCAGAGACAAATATTTCAAACCTAGCCAAATATAACCCAACAAGACTAATAGTGAGTTTACACTACACGATTTTAGATGATTTTCCACTCGCTGGCAGGTTTTGGAGATTGCCCCAGATCAGAGGCAAATTGGTGATGATCGCTATGTGTGAACATCTGCAAGTATCATATTCTTTTATTTTTCTAACTTCATTTTTTGCTGCAAATCAGCGCACAAACAACTTGGATCGCTAGCTTCTTGCAGACATCTCGGGTGTGGTCTTGTGTCTTTTCCTGTATTACTTCTTGCATGTTTCTTGTTGACTAAACATAGTTTGGAGACCAGACAGACTAGCATTGCTCCTATAATATCTTGTAATGTTTGACCCCCTGTCGCCGATCACATCAACCACAACAACTTCAAGACGTCCCATTATAAGACAGACAGTCGTGTAAAGTGATCAGTACAGCAATCTGACAACTCTGTATAATGTGTAGGTGCCATAAGAGTCTGCAGCCATGCTAGCAGCTCTGTGAGGCTGTATGTAGGCACAGCAGTGCTTTGAGATAAATGCTAACATGATTATGTTTAGCAGGTAGAATGTTACCATGTTAACAGTTGCTGTTTAGCACTAAATATTAAGTATAGCTGTAGCTGATGGGAAAGTCATTATTTTGCAGGTATTTGATTAAAATGTTGACCATATGATGACACTAGATGGACTAGATTTTGTGCCAATCCAGTAGATGTTGAGATATTTCCCAAGATAAGTGAAAACTTTGATCTGCTAGTGACGCTAGAAGCAAGTTCAGGGATCACCAAAGTCATTAGGTTTCATCCTCTGGGGATCATGTCTATCATGGTAATCCATGTAATCGTTGTTGATATCAAACAATAGACAGACACGGCCGTGCTACTTGCATAGCAGAAAATATAAGCATGGCTACCAATTGGGGTAAATGAGAAAATATGTTTTTTTGTTTTGTTTTTTTGCAATTAACCAGGGTTCTGGTTAAATTGTTATGATGTGATCAGCTTAATTGTTTCACTAGAGACAACTTTAGAACATAGCAGAATGTTAGGGACTGGTGTTTTTTTTAGTTGTTGTTGTTGTTGTTGTTGTTGTTTTCTGCATACAAACAATCTTTTACCAGCTTGCCAAGAGTTTCATTTTGGCCTTTGGCCACGTTACTAACACAATTACTGTTATTTAGCTACAACTATATTCTGCTACCAACAACATTTCTCACTTCAATTTTCAAAGGTCACCTCCAGCTAAAAATTAGAGTCTGCTATCTGAATATTTTATGCATTATTGTTTGCTAATAAAAAGAACAAGGAGAAATAAAACATTTGAGGATTAGTTTAACTATGTGCTAAACCTGTTTTGCCAAATTTGAAATATTCAAGCTGTGATTGGTAACATGAGATTGTTTCCTCTCTCTCATTTTCACACGTTTTACTAATCAGAACAAACAGCATAATTATGACCCATGCATGAGCATGGCAGTCCTGTAGCAGTCACAAATGTATCTGTCATTTGCTGCAATCTCTGGGAAACAGTGCTCACAAATCCCTTTAGTGAAACAACTAGGGATGACACGCTTACCGGTTTTAATGATTACCGTGGTAAAATTCCCAGATGGTTAGTAATACCGTTCAATTTTTAGTTATCATTAAAACCATGTTTGATTACCGCACTTTTGATAATTACTCACTGTCTTCTTAAGACTCATTTGTACTCATGTAAATTAACTCAAATACCAATGTTAATGCACATTTGATATGGTTTTTATATATTTACTTTTTACATGTTATTATTTTAATGTTTATGCAAACAAAAAGTGCATAGTGCTGCAAATTGTATTTGTGTTCTTTTTTAACATAAAACTTGATTTTAGTGTGACATATCAGTAGTTTTTGAACATTTTCAGCACATTTTAACAATACTGTGATAATACTGATAACCGTGACAATTTTGGTCACTCTAATCGTGATATGAAATCTTCATATCGTTACATCTCTACAAACACCTGATCCCTCTTGCCCACACATATGAGCATCTCACAAATCGATGTTGTTTTAAAAGTATGTGAACATTTTAGCATTTAAGGATGATCTGAGTTTACAATCTGTACATTGAAATGAATAGAAATAACATTGTTTCATGCATATCTTAAGTAACTTTAGGAAGAACTTATCAACACTTAAACCAAGATATATGTATTTTGTGTACTGCTATAAAACTGGTCAACACTTCTACTCACCATAGAGTGTTATTATTAACATATTTCAGTTTAGGCTAATAAAGGTTATGTAAATTATCTAAATTTGTCCTGAGCTTGTGTTGTGTCTCTGTTGAGAAATCATCGGCGTCCTCAGTCCTTGTCACTGTGTTCTCTTCAGTGATGGGCATTCCTTTGAGCCATTCGGCGCTGTAAGACTACGCAGTAAACAACATTAGCCTAATTGGCATAATTTGAGAGTCAAAGCTATGCTTTCTTCAGGCATGAAATAGTGTTGTCTCCCAAAGTGCATCACATGGTAGGAATCATTTATCCCCACCTCTATATTTGTGCTCATATACCACGTCGGTAGTGGATTAGAAAAGTATTTGTGTTTGGTCAGGTCTGGGTTCTGGTTGGGATTTTCGAACTGGTACCAGAAATGAGATTGTGGGCAGCCAATAATATTATTAAGCACCTAGTTAGTGTGAGTGGTGAGATTCTGAAAATGTAGCACACCACTTACAGTAAGGTTCAGTAGGATTTCTATTGGGAGGCACACTCTGGTGTTTTGGAAAGTGGCAAGTTGCCATCAATCATGCGTTTCACTCTTACCCATTGACAACATCCAACGTTAGTGCCTGCCAGCCCTGTGTGTTCCCAGGCAGATTGTCAATGTTTTCTGTGAGTAGATAGGTTGGCCACATTGCACCATCTGTTGCCAGTCCAACAGCCCCCCTGTGTACTTATCCCCTGTTTGTCTTCCTCTGCCTTCCTCTTGTTAAACCCGATACAGAGTTTTGTGAACCCAGCTCATCAGAACTGATCTTTCTCAGCTATTGAGGTGTTGAGAATAAGTTTGTGTTTTCATTATTTTCTTTCTCCCTTCAACATAAACAGTCATCTTCATAATATGAAATCCTATAATATATAAATTATTTGACTGAAGTTGAATTGCTTCAACATTTTGACATTATAATGCAGCAGAAAAAAAACCCTATTATGTGTTGTCTTCTGTGGTGTTCTGCTCTGGTTAATGCGTTCTGATAAACCAAATGTGCTGTGCAGAAATATCACTCACTAAAAGCTGAATAATGGTGATACTGTGTGTGACACATGGAAGAGCATCTAAAATGTTAGAGATGTTGCAATAAAGATACACGTTTTATGATGATTCAGTCAGTGGTATCTGATATTGTGTATGTGCTTCACATACACATTCAAGGAGTGGGTGCTCCGACCTTCATGATTTGGTGATGCATATAGAATATGTATATGAATGGAAAAGTGGGATGGATGTTATCATTTTCTATAATGCGGATGGTAAAAGAGCAGTCATTCAAGTGCAGATACAGTGTAACTAAGATGTGTAAAGCTGTCAGTATATTGGCACTACAAGAGTATAATTATTTTAAAGACTTAAGTGGTGATCACACTGGGGAAAAAAAAACATTTCCCACCCTATATCTCTGATACCAATCACACTGAGGAACTTTTTTTGCAATGGTGGCTTCTTGCTGTTGCTGGGCAGCACATAATTCGCTATCAGTGTCTTGTGTGCCAGCGAGCTGCACATAACTATACAGCAGCTAAGGCAATCGAAAATACAGCAGTAACTGAAACACAAATCTGAAAATGTACCCGAAGGTTCAAGTGCCCCACTAATGTTCCTCTTAGCTTGATGTGCGTTGTTTATGTCGTGGCAAGTTTTGTCCGATTAATCAGATACTGTAGCTCCGGGTGGTCAGTAATAAGCACTACTAGCCTTTTTCTCCCTTTCTGTTGTTGACAGTGCAGTAGAGAAGAACACCCCCTGAGCTTTTACAATTTGGCGGCAGAGAAAAAGCTGCAGAGCGTTTATTTGTTCAGAGTTGAACTTTTTCCAACTGATGGTCCTCAGAGCCCTCGTTCAGAGTCACACAAAGCACACGAGAAACAACCAGAATGCTTTAAGCCCTTTGAAATTAATTAGAAAAATGTGCCGTCCAGTGCTTAAAACATTAAGGCTATGATTTGACAATGACATTTTAGTTATACGGCCTGATTTCTTTTACAGGTTAGTAAGTTGTATTCACAGTACTTTCAATCCTGCTGCTGATTAATTTGTAACTCTGTCTGCGAGGACGAGGACCATGTTAGGAAGGCTGGAATTGGTCCTAGGACAATGGGTTGTTAATCTCAATGAGGTCACATGTCACAGTCCAGTGTACGTATAATGATAATGTACAGTTGATTATCATCTGTGTTCTCACTCCATTTGTACTGTAGTAGAATCCCAATAGACTATTTGGATTTTGTGCATACTTGCTGTAATTGCTGCCCAGTGCAGTGGTTGATTATAATAGTGTATTTGCATGTAATATGGCTCAACACGTCTCATCATTTGTTATTTGATCTTTTTGTCAGTGTAAGACAATAATAAAGCAATGCTAGTTGGTTGCATACAGCGTTGGAGCTATTTAGGAGATGTCCCTCTGTTTAAGGGGGTCTGATGCTTATAACAATATTAAGGTGGCCAGGGCAGGCAAGTGGAACTAATTTGCATTTTTTTTGGCTGAAGACAGTGAGATGAGGGGCTAGCATCTGGTGCTAACTGGACCATGCTCACTCCTTGGAGGTCTTTGCATTATGAGGTTCGGTACGTTAGCTAAGGGCTAGCATCTGGTGTTAATTGGACCATGCAAACACCTTTAAGAGCTCTGGTGCACTTTCTTACAGTTGGTTGGAAGAAACATATGCCTGGTGTGAAGAAGCATACTAACTGGATTTACTGTGTTGAAGCTTGTAGCTCTCTAATTCTCTTAAGAAGCAGCCACATGTATGTGTAAATGCAAGATACAATTCAACGTTTTATAGAGTCAGTGTCATTTTAATAAATGTACTTTTATGGTTTTCCAAAATGTTTTTTTTTTTTTTTTTTTTGCACTCAGTGGCCACTACAGTCTAATGTAGTCCAGTACAACTGGTCTGCCATAAAGTTGACTTTTATGATGCCTATATTGTTCAGTTTTTTGATGACATGTCATAAAGATGTTAATTAAATTATATATTTTAGCAATGAGGTCATATATAGTCAGTGGTGGTGCTGGACTGCATTATGTTGAGAGGTGTTTCTAATATTCTGCCCCCTCATGTATGTAAATGGGAAGGACAGACGATTAGAAACACCTCTTACTATAACTATGACCTCAATAATACACATATAATTGAATTTACACATGTCTGACAATATCAGCAAAAAAAACATTATGATCTCTCTAAAGACATAGATTGACAGGTGTACCTAATAAAGTGGCCACCGAGTGTCTATTATACCCTGCTAAATGCTTTTAGGCAGTCGTGTCATTGTCTCCATTCTTTTTTTCTGATTTCAATTAAAATGTGTGGCGATGCTTTGGCAAAAGGCAACTTGACTTTAATTTGACTTTAATTTAAATTGTCTCAATTTGGCACTACCACTTCTCATATTTCTTTATAATAATTCTACTTAATCAATGTCTCCCCTTCAAGTAATGTGCATATTTAATTTGTACTTCAATTTCAACACTACACCAACTCACCGTTACACCCACCCCCCCACCCC
>JAOVVB010081662.1:0-13634 GCA_028570985.1 Heterobranchus longifilis
CATTTAGCCACTTGTTAGCAACCGCCTTTTTAAACACACATAAAAGCTTCAAAATGCACCAGCGGGGTATTTACAGATGTATTTTATGTCATAGAACAAAACGTGAAAATCTTGTTAACCACAGATCTTATTTCAGACGTCTGAACAAAAACCCCACTGACTTTGAGGCAATGGAACCGGAAGTGCTAAAATGCTAACTCATTTTCAAGTTTTGAAACTACAAACTTAGCCTCCCATTTGTCCATATATACACGACCTGCTGGGATGTTTTTCGGGGAAGGACAGAAATACCCAGTGGTACCTTTTTAAGCTTGTGGAGCCTGAAAGGCCTCACTATTAAATCCTCTGCATGTTTTCCAAATAGATATTTGAATCGTTTCTCAGCAAATTTAAAACAAAGCATTTTTGCATTTCCACCAGTTATGGAGAGAATAGCACGCACGGAGCACATCCTGGATAAGGATGTCATTTTCTGCACAAATGTGTTTTTCATACCTTTTGAGCATCATGTAACCGACCAATCACTGGCTCGGCTGCTGTTGAAATCTCCTGAAATGTCAGGGGTGGCGCCGGTGCCACTAGCGATGTCAGCCATCATTCCCAGCACCTAGTCATTTGACGTGTCTGCGAGGGCAGCGCCTGTCAAATAAACCGCGACCGCTGCAACCTGTCATGAGCCCTCCCCGCTTTTCCCCTTAAACGTTGCGCTGTGTTGAGAACCCTGTCACTCTCAGATGCACACACACACACACAGAAAAACACACACGTGGTGGAGTGAAAGTACAGCCTCAGCTAACAGCAGTCTGTCTCTTCTGATTGATGGGACTATCAGAAAATAGTGCTGCTTACAGAGTGTGGCTGCATGTATGTACTCCGGCTGCATCATGATGCATGAGCAGTAATAATATGAATGCTATTTAAAGATGCATTCATGCACAAACCATAAGCATGGCATAGTAAATAAGCTGAAATTAGACACGGATCCTTCTCATATTACCAGACTGATGCACCGTAATTATTCATGTGGGTCGAGAAATCAAGTCTGGAAAAGTGGCTCCTCCTTGAGACTCAACGGCTGATACTAAATGAAGATCTGTGGGCATCTAAAAATAGCGTTGCGATAAATCAGAAGTGTGTGGTATATGTGTGTAAGGGTGTGTGTGTAGTGAAGTTTCCGGTATCTGATGAAAGCCATTACCCCAAAGCTACAGACCTGAGGAGTCGATCTGCAGAGTACATGTGGCATTGTTTGCATGTGTTTACATTTGTTGGGGTAACGTGTGTTTTTTAATGTTTTTTATTTATTTTTTATTTTTTACAGATTTAGTTCTTATACAATTAAAGGTATGTGTAGACATATTAGTTATTATTACATGCCACTGGTAAAATTATCCATAATTCAAGCATTTCAAATTGGACAACACAGTCCAAATTAATACAAATGTTAGACACATTAATAACTATTCAGATCCACTCCAAAATTTAATGTGTTCTTTCTTGGCCCGTGCTACACCCTTCCACCAAGATTCTTGAAGATTGTGCCAGTAGTTTGTCTGTAATCCTGCTGACAGACAGACAAATAAACCCAAATCCTTGGCGGAGGTAATAATAAAAAATGGGGTAAAATGCAGGTAAAATGTTGAGCTGGCTTTTTAATGAGGAGATTTTTTTTTTACATAATGCATGGCAGCTAAGACAGCTGTATCCTTCATAAGAATTTTTTTTTTTTCCAGATTTTAGATTTTTTGGGGGCTTTTTTGATGTTATGTACTGTAATAGTAGGGAGGGAGGCGGAGCCCTGGCCACTGCAGGTGTTTGGTCATAAACCTGATGATGGTGCTAAATTACAAGACATAGGTCATAACTCAAAGTCATTGGGATTCATCCTCTGGGCACCATGAATGTCTTATTTCATGGGGATCCATCCACTTGTTTCAAAACATTAGACTAAAAACCAAAAATGTCAACCTTGTGGTCATGCCAGAGGAAAAGTTAGGAGATCACCAATGTTGGTAGATCTTTTCCTCTGGGGACCATGAATGTCTGTACAGAATTTCATCTCAATCCATCCAATAGTTGTCCAATAGTCATTGCCATCTCCATACAAAGCACCATAATTCATAACAACGTGCACCATCCTTTCAAAACAGGAAGTTGGGAACAGCTGCAATTACTACCTTTCAAGTTTAGACATTTTTTTGCATTTATGGTACCCACTTAAGACAAAAATCCCTAAGAAAACAAACAATCAATCAAAACACAAGATGACATGACAACAGATGCTTTAAATCTTCACGATGCGAGTAACTTGTCCTCCTCTTGCATTGCTAAAACAAGACCAATGTCAACTCACATTCAGTTCCATGATAATCAAATAACAGGATGGTGGAAAACGCTGTAAACTGAGAGAAATGATAGAAAAATTGTAGCCACCCCTGCAATCATCCAAGTCCTGCTGGGAGCAAGTAGAGTGCTTTGAGTGCAGACTTCAGGGCTCCAGGATTTAGCGATAATCATTGACAACATGATTTCTCTATGTCTCTTTGGCCACATTCTGTCCTCCTGCTCCCAGAGGTGATTTTCTGCAGTTTGTCTGAATGACCCGGCAATTCTAATATTTCCTCTGTCGCCTTTTGGAGAGGTGTTCCCACACAGTCATCTCTGGGGAAACCACTACCCGGCTTCACGGCTTCACGTGTGTGAAAGATGATAAAAGTGTGTGTGTGTGTGTGTGTATGCAATAACTGTGTTTGTAGAGGGTCTATGTCAGGGATACTCCACTGCCCGGGGGCCACTTTTGCAAAATGACAGGCCAGGGGTCAGTTAATTAACATACATTAAAAATATTTATCAGATAAAAACATTAAAAGGCCCATAACTCATCTTTCTTTGAAAGTCTTTATTTCCAAATGAACTGACTTATTAACTAAATTAATTTGGTACAAGGGTTGACACTTAGGCCTCCAGTATTTGACAGATAAATCAGATATTTTAGCTGTAACTGCATTTTAGTTGGGAATCTAAATGGAATGATTTATAATCATAAACCATATACATAAACGCCTCCCACCAGGGACAGAATGAAAACATATTTAGCCCTGACCTCTGTCAGGGGGTCCAGGGGATCCTCCCCTGGTACTTTTTTTTTTTTTAAATATATAAACAAGCTTTGGTGCTTTTTATGCACTCTGGCACCTTATTTACATAAAAAAAAAAACATTTGCAGTGTTAATTCATTTATACGCTGTGTGTTGAGTATCACTGCTGTACGACGGCGTATTAGGGCCATTGTATGTTAAAAAAATAAAAAATAAAAATACCGAGCCTGCTAAAGGGAACAATTCCCAGAGGAAAAACTCACAAATTTGCAAATTTTTTCTTTTTTTAAATTTATAAACTCAAAAATGTGCGACTTCATAAACTCAAAAATTTGCGACTTTATAAACTAACATTATAGGTTGCGTCACGTGAGCAGCACTTGGGATCACTTCCGGTTTAACGCCTTTTTTCGCCTTCAAAATAAAAAATCGCTTTAAAAAATATATTATTACCATTACTATTATTATTTGACTTTGAGACAGTTGAGTGTTTAATGAAATTAGACCATTAATGAATTAAAATAAATCCATATATCTAATGCAGAATAGATGTAATTTAGTTCAGCATTAAATGAAAAACATTCCAGACGACTCTCAGGATGTGCATTTTGAATTATCTGTGAATTGTTAGCAGGTTTCAAAACTACTTTATGGTTATCTATTCTGACACCTGATATGTATCCAGTATGCTTATTGTATTGTGTATATATTGTGACTTATTTGACAGCGACAGCGACGGCAAGACTTTTTTTTCTCGCAAATTTGCAACTTTTTTCTCCAAAAATTGCTCCCTTCAGCAGGCTCGTTTTCTTTTGTTTTTTTTAATCCTTTTTTTTATCATTATTTATCATCTTTCAATGGAATCTTATCGTGATGAAATCACATATCGAGATATCGTGATACACAATTATGCCGTCTAAACTGATAATATAACAAGTGCTTACTAACTCACATTTATGAGAAAATGTAATGTGAAATATTTTAAGGGAATATTATTTGAAGATTTTGTTTTGATATAGTGTGCATGCATGTAAACAGTCAGTGTAAAGCTGGAAAAAAATATACTTCCACTTGAAACTGCTATGTTCATTTTGTACTAAAGTTAGATGAGAAAATACACAGAAGTATTTAATTCACAGGAATATGCAAAACTTGGCTTTACCATTTCACATAGACTATTTATTTATTTATATTACTAGAAAACATGCTATATTGTGATATATATCATTATCGAGATATGAAATGACCTATATTGAGAAAAAAGATTTTGGCCCTATCGCCCAGCCCTAGGGGCCACATTTGTCCGGCAGGCTGTAGATTGAGTATCTCTGGTCTATGGTTCTTTGCTGTTGTTTATTAGGCGTGGCCTTGATAATAGCTATGTTTCTACCCTTCCCATTCCTACCTTTAACACCTCTATACACCAGGGACAGAGCAAGCTTACAGCGACTGGCCCTCACTGACAAATGGACGGGAGTGTAACACCCAAAGAAATGCAGTATCATTAGAAAATGCTTTTTTATTGACCTTGGAGGTTATTAAAGACACATTTCCTTTCTCACTGTTGGTCTGTTAGGGGATTGCGTGCTCGACTCTATTGTGCCACAACTCCTTGTTTCTTAACGATAGCTTACAAATATCGTCCTGATATTATTATCACACCTATCAGCTATCCCATCTATTGATGTTTTCGTGAAATGGATTGCACTCATCCATTTTGTGTGTGTGTGTGTGTGTGTGTGTGTGAGGGGGGTGATGTAAGAGATTGAGGTGGTGTGTAGGTGGTTTTTTTTTGTGTCTGTGTAAACTTTTGTCAATGCATTCTTTGTCATGGTGATTTAAGGGTTAAAGCTACAGAGGTTATCCTTTTTATATTGTGAATTCCTGTGTGTGAATTCCTACATTAAAGCCATTCCTCTCTATATTTTATGTCAGGGGTTCCCAAACTTTTTTAGCTCAAGACCCAAATTAAAATTTGCTGTCTCCCCGAGGACCCAAACTTACAAAAATACATCATGAATTGCCATGACATCTGCATTTATAAACCATGGATTTAAAATGTATATAACAATTATTTATTCAATTTTAAAAATACATCACAGCAATAATTGAATTTGCCGAGTGTAATGTTAAGCATTAAGCATAGCAAAAAAAATAATGGGCTTCTATTTTAATTAGGAAAATTAATTAATATCACAGCATTGTTCTGCATTTTACTCTGCCGATTGACGACCCAATAAAATACTGTTTCATGTAATAATTAACATTAGACTTTCAATAAAGCATCAACTGACTTAGATTAATAAAATGATTTAACACAGTTTCTAAATATATAATACAAACCATAATAGCACAGAACTGCTCAAAGGGAAACAACCCTCTCCAGTTAATGGCTATTACATGATACAAACCAAGCTGAAAATTAATGGGAGGCAATCATGTTTGGCAATGGGCCTAACAACATCCGTGACAATAAAAAGCCTAATAATCCACGGGCCTCTCAATGATCATTACATAATTACACGACATTACATGCTACGATATGGAATCTCTTGTCGATTTCATTCTCAATTTGTCCAGCCAAATGGAAACGGCAAGGCCGGAAATTGCAACACGCGGACGCACTTTTTCACTCCCGCCAGCGATATTCCCGGTCTCATATAAAATTTTAACCAGAGCTGCGTTAGGAGTTTTTGCTCTCACATGTACAGTAATGTCAGCGGATTTCCCAGCTGCTGGGGGGACGGAGTGGTTTTTTGAAAGCCTCGACGCTGACAGCTGCGGTCTTGCAGGGAAATCAACCAGCACGGTCACAATCACAGTCAAAGGTGGACACATTTCTTCCTTTATTTGTAGCAGTGTTATGTTTCTCTACTTCTATTCCAACCCTATAGGATGGAGTAAACTCTGCCTTTATTTCATCTGTTTAACTGTCAGGACAATGCATTGATCAACAGAGGTCCCTGGCTAGAGAAAAAAAAAGAAAAATCAAGAAGAAAACAATTATGAAGTTAAAGAGATAGTAACTTTTCCAAATTAAAATGACTAGACTGTTTCCAACAACTTTCAAACCCAGAGAAATCTCCAGTTTTATATCATAACCCCTTTCCGCATACATTGTGGTTGTCTGCAGAAGCTGTGAAAAATCAACTTTTTACCCAATTTTAAGTCACATTTTTATGATGCACTTTTTTTTACCATCAGATCTTGATAGTTTTTTAAGTATTTTAACCAGATGAAGGATTTTAGTCATCAGACATCTGGATTAGTTATTAGAGGAAAAAGCTGAGCAAAGCTGAACGTCGGAGAAACACTGATTTTTAACATGAAACTGCTTTTTTCAGTGTTTTTATCGATTCACTGAAGGAATGCTAACCAGGAGAAACTGACCACAATGACGGCATTGCTCCGTCTTTTGTTATTTTTTTGACCCCTAGCAGCAGAAAATTACATATTGTACCTTTAACAGGACACATATACGCACCAGTAAATAATGCAGCAGTAAAACACATGGTCGTTTACCACAATCCTCATGTATAAGTATTAATTTAGATTACACATATATTTTACTTGGGGGAAATATTTTCTGCTCATCCATATAGTATTTGAGATCTTTATTAGTCACTCTGGTACAACTGTGTGAAATGCTTTGGCTGGGAGGCTCCATTAAAGAAACAGGAAGTTGTAATGTAGAGGACATATTAAATATAATAAAATATAATAAATGAGAAAAAAAAAAAAAAAACATTAAAGAAGAACAGTAAATATAAAAAGACCTATAACATAATAACAAAATATAAGAAGCAATAAGAAAATATAATATATTTTTAAAAATATATACAATTAATAATGTACATTACATGCATCTTCTCTTTTGTTGGCAAGAAAACAAAACTATTACTTAAAAAGTGTGAATGATTAACAGGGATCCTTAGCCCCAGTTATGCTTTCTGCACGGACATGAGCTGAAGGGAAATCGTGACGAGGTAACATTTGGATCTTTGATACTCCGTGCGGTGTGTGTCGAAAACTCACGTCTACACGATGGTTTCAGGTTCTCCATTTACTCCGCCCATCCACGTCCGTGTAGTTAAAACATGTTGGATGTGCACGAACAGGCGAAATCTGATGGTGTGACGTCACTTTTGCTGTGTGGACACTCGCACTCCAGTCATAAATCAAGTTTAAAGCGTGATTAATAATCTGCTGTTACTGTTAATACATGTGAGAGTTTTTTTCATCATATGACTGTTTATCAGAGTTGGGCGATAAATCGATTTTATCAATTAATTTGAATTTATGGTTTAGGGTGATGTTTAAAAATGAAACTCGATTTTCATTTTAACTTTGGTACCGTAGTTACGGAACCGAACCCCCTGAGCTCCCGTAGTTAACAGTAACGTAGTGTCGGCGATGTGTGTGTTTATTCCGGTGCTCTGCTGCACAGACCTGCCCACCCGCCTACCTGCCGTCATGCCCGACTCCCTGAAGCTGTTTGCTGCCGACGCAACACGGAGGTCCGGGTCTAGCTAGTGGGCAGCTGGCTAGTTAGCTAGCTTGCTAATTCCATCATGTTTTCATGCTTCACTGGTTACAGAAAATGAGCCGAACAAAGTTGTCACTCATCTGGTGACAGCAGCGTGTTTTCTACGCTGTGACGAGTGTGTGGATGAAACATTAAGTTGTTAAATACTCATTTAGCAGCTGGCTAGTTAGCAGCTAAACTAGCTCATGCTTTAGCTTTGGAAAGCCACATCACCAGCGTAGGGCCGACGTCGTTACCATGGCAACTCATGCGCATGAGTTGGTGCGGTGATGTCTGGACACTGAAGTGGCTTGCTCTTTATTCATCTCAATAGGAACATTAATCTTTGTCTGTTTGCTGTCGTTAATCATTTCTATTGTTACATTAAAAACAAAATATTCGTGGTTTGTTTTAAAGAAAAAAAAAAGATTCAAATCGTAAATCGGTGTGTGTATTTTTAGCCCAGCTCGACCGTTTATACACATTTTTTCCACCTTTACACAAAATGTTATACTCTAAACTGTAAAAGTGTGATAGATTCACATGGTTCTTAATCGGGCTGAACAATTAATCCAAATTTTAACGAAATCACAATATGACATACTGCAATTTTCAAATTAAATATAAATTAAATATTGTGGTGCTACAGAGGTGTCCTAGACATCATATTCTACAGACTTAAGAAATCTTTTTTTGGTACAGATCCTCGCAAAAATCTATCGAAAATTATATCGCAATATCAGTCAAATATACATATATAATAAATATATATATAATAAATAATCGCAATTAGATATTTTTTCTAAATCGTTGTGCCCTCGTTCTTAATGTGTGATGCCAAGATTCATACTGTATGGTGCTATTAAAAAGATAGGATAAGGACAGAAAGAGTATGTGCTCAAAATGTTTAAGTGTGCGTGCGTGCGTGCGTGCGTTCGTACATTCGTGCGTGTATTTGTGCATTCGTGCGGCCCCTGACTCAATTTAAGTCGAAGGACCTCCCGAGATAATCAACGATCTATTAAAAATCTCTCTGTCCCTCATCAGACTTCAGTCTATATACACCAAATCCAATACAGAGATGGTCCCCCCTACACACACACACACACATGCAGGCAAAAATTAATTTGTATACATGCGCCCCATGCATACTCACACACACACACACACACACACACACACACACACACACACACACACACACACACACTGACATGCTCACACTCTGTCAGCAGCGGGCAAGAGTCCAGCTGCGAGGTGCCCCGCAATTTGTCGGTGATTACAGCGGTTTCACAAAATTCAGTGGGGGAGAGAGGGAAGGGCAGGAAGGGGGGGGTGGGGGGGCAGAAAGGGAAGGCAATCAATACATTCTGAGCAGAGCGTCGAAGAAACTGTCTTTCTCTTTCCATCCGCCTGTGGCTTGTGTTTTGATAAGGCAGGGCTGTGCTGCGCATGTGTGGAATCAAAGGTATTTGTTGATGGATGAGATTTCTGAGATGGCTTTTCATGTTTTTCGGCCTGAGAATATTCCAGAAAGGGAGGATAAAGGGGAATCCGATCAATAACCATTTGAGAGCCCATTTGCTTCCTCACAAATGAATGGAACCTGAAGAGAAAGACTGTTAACACTATGAAAGCCATGGTGGTCATTTTGACCGTTTTGAAATGTATATGTGTAATAACTAAAAGAAATACAATCCTGCTGGTTCATGACTTTTCCCAAAAGTGTCTGTATATTCATTTCAAATTTTTTTATACAAAGTACACAAAAGGCAATTAAAATATGGTAAATTTGACCTATTTTGGTCATGCACATTCATCTGACCTTGATCCTGAATTATGCGGTATTCTGTTGCTAATCTTTCGTGTGGTTGGTGATGCATCTTGGTTGCTTAGCAACTCTCATTATCATTACATACTACAACAACACGAAGGCTTCGGTTACACTTTTCAATGTGATTTTTGTGATCTGATGCGTCAGATCAGAACTCAGATGTGTCCGCGCGTGTGCGTGTCCACATTTGACACTTTAATTCAACCTGCCTGGTCGGATAGTGATCGGATATATTTCCGCGCAGATAGTCCCCGCGATAGGTGGATCCAAAATGACACTTGGTGCAAAATGACACTTGGTGCACAAGACAGCCTTCTTCTTGTCTTTCGTTTATTTTGTAATCAAGGTCCGTACGAGACGCACTTTGTTGCGGAGAAAGCAGCGGAGACGGATCGGGTCTCAGCTGTACTCCAGCTGTACTCTACGCTAATTCGGAGATAAACTTAATTTCCTATATTCTTCACAATAAAAGTCCCCCGTTATTTTGTCATTTATAAGACTTTATTGTCAGCAGCAAAATCAGGAAATGTCAGGTTTCCATCAGCAGTAGCTTAACTTGACTGCTGAAAAGTGAAAATTAAACTGTAAACGGGGACGCTGGATAGATCATGCAGACGTAAGTTTGATAAATTGTCCGGACTGTTCCCACATTTCTGTCCACACACCTGCGCAATCCGATCAGAATGCCATCCTGACCACTTCGGGATGTGGTCTGGGTCATCGGATCACAATGTGAGCAGGATCCAATCTAACGCGTCCTGGCGTGAGCGGATGATGTGTGTAATACTGCTGCTCTATGTGCCTTCAATTGCCCCCTGGGGACAAATAAAGTTTTTTGAATTGAATTGAATTGAATTGATAAAAGTCGCCTGTCTGCCTGACCACACCTGGAGGTAGTCTGGCTCAAATTGTGTTCGGATCTTAGGTAGGTGTAAACACAATCCGTACAACATCTGACCCGCAAATACAGTGAATACCACTGAGGACAGAGATCTGATCTCAATGAGGACAATAAGAACGCATTAAAAATACCAGGTGTCAAACTCAAAGGGAAGATGGCATCGTTCATGCACCAGCAGCAAAATAGCCTGGAGGACTTTCATGGATAATTAAACTTATTAAATTATACATGTTGTGGTTTTGGATATTTAAAGATAACCTAACACAATAAATGCTACTCAATTGAGTAGATATCATGAGAGATTATAGTCTTGAATCTCTCTCTCTCTATCTCTTTCTCTCTCATGGCCCATGCAATACTAACCGCCAATGTAGCACACATACATATATTTCACAATTATTGTTTTCCAAGATTTCTGACCGCACTTCAATGGAGCTTGATTTCACAGCGTTACGGAGAAAGAGAGAAAAAAAAGAGATGAGGGACCTGCTTTGTTTTGAAGCTTGTTAATCAGCTGTTACATGGACTCCTGGGCAGATAAGTGCTTGTGTTAGTTTTTTACATGTTACATGATTGGTCACCGCAGTGTGACGTCGGGTTGTGTTTCTCCAAATGTTGATTCTGTTTCAACCACTTCGGCACCCCCTCACCGCCGCAGCCTAAACCCACGACCCCCATTCAAATGAGTGGGAGAACTTGCGTTCAGAAACCAGTCTGAACGCAGCCCATTCTACATGACCTCATCCCCTCTGCAATGATACGCTCCACGCCTGACCGCTGGGCTCTGGGCTTCACTTGCTGTAGGCTAGCTAACATTAGCCTCCTGCTAAGTTTACAGTTAGCAAGCATGTTAGCTAGCTCAAGTAGTTTGGAAACTGGCTGTCAAAATGACTGCTTATGGCACTGCTAGTGTTAAGGTGGTCTATGTATGCTTGGATATCAGGGGAGCGTATCGATGTTCCCAGGATTCTATGCTCTCAGGGTTCTATGCTCCCCAGCTCAAAATCATCTTAATATAACTCATTAATGAGACCTTTCAAACAGTTTTTTATCTTGGCAATGTTTTTCCCTATAGGTCAAATGTCCAGTGTACGTTTCCCCTGTCCAATATGTTGAAATCGTAGCTTATGATCTACTGATGTTATACTCCTCAATACACCTTCAAATTTGCAGGCAAGACCGTTTTCTTGACTTTTGACATTCATACCTCCACAGTGGCTGAACATAATGAAGATAGCCCTTACCAATCACTTTCAATGTCAGTTTATATTAGAGACATACATGCCCTGGGAACATCGGGATGATCCTGTGTTGTGCAAGTTCTTTCTAATTACCTTCCAGTGCTACAGAACAAGTAGCCTGGCAACCGACAAATCTGCAAGCTCATGTTTCATTTGCTCTGGCAGATACGTCTGGCCCCCCTCCCGTTCAGACAGATTTCCAGCCGACCTGGCCCTGAGCGGACCATCAACCGTTTATCTAATATGGGCCGGTTTTGAGACAATGACTGACAGAGGAGCGTCACCATCCTGTAGGTCCGTCCAGTGCAATGCACCAGGCTCACGAAATTCAGATTAAACTGTCAAACTAGGCGGTGCTGATCAAATATGAATCAAGATTCTGTTACTGTAGTGCCTATTTCCTGCCTTATTTAGAAACTCATTTCCGTGTACTGTTTAGCTGTAGGCTAATTTCAGAAAGTTTGTGACCAGGCCACCATTTTTTTCCTGCTTGAAAACTGACCAGGCACCATCCCAACGAGCATGTGTTGCTCAGAGTGTTGCTCTGATTGGTTGTAGGTCACATGTTGTTGCTCTGATTGGTTGTAGGTCACATGTTGTTGCTCTGATTGGTTGTAGGTCATATGTTGTTGCTCTGATTGGTCGTAGGTCACATGTTGTTGCTCTGATTGGTTGTAGGTCACATGTTGTTGCTCTGATTGGTTGTAAGTCACGTCTCGTTGCTCTGATTGGTTGTAGGTCACATTTCCATGCTCCGATTGGTTGTAGGTCACATGTTGTTGCTCTGATTGGTTGTAGATCAATGAAATTGCACCCAGAGGCATTTTGGTCTGCGCCCATTAATAACACCCCATGGAAATCGAAAATGAATTGAGGAGTTCCAGACTAATATGCATTTGCGAATTGGTGATGCCAGATATAACATGCTAATTAGTGAGTCATTTAGAGGTGCTGGCAGGCAGATTTATTTGACCTTTGGACAGAACCAGGCATGAGTGGTACAGTATCAATCATCTGACTCTCCGTAAGTGAATTATCCCTTTTTAAAGGAAAAAGCTTGAACAGAAAGAAATACTAGGCTGTGCTTTTTTCCAGCTCTCTGTGGGAAAACCGAGGCGAGCGAGGCAAGGTTGAAGATGATGTGAAATATTGAAATGCAGACGTCTGCAAATCACATTTTCATTTAAATTTACACCTTTTACCAAGACTTGTGGAGCACAGTGGAAGGAACCTCCCTCTCTCTGTCTCTTCCCCCCACACTCCCTCTCTATCTCTTGATTTCGTACTAACTTCACACTTTCACACAGATATAATAAAAGAGCCTCGTAAAAAGCACAAATGGAGGGTACAGGGACTCCTGCAGCATGAAGAGGCTCACCTCCACAATCAAACAAATCACAGCTGGACTTGTATTGTCATTTATGATAAGGCAGGAAAAAGGACAGCAAAAAAACAAAACAAAATCAAAGGCTATCAATTCAAATTGTTCTCTAGGTCTTTATTTTTTCCGCACTTTCTCTGCTCTCTTTGTCCTTGTCGCTCTAATTCTTTATCTGTCATTTTTAATCTCTCGCTCCCTCTGTTTTGTACATCAAGGGCGTAGGTTTCGTTTCAACATTGGAGCGGACACATATGGGTTTTGGGGGTCCTCCCTCAGGAAATTTTGAGTGTTAAACACTTAATTTCCTGCATTCTGGTGATTTTTTTTCTGCACCAATTTATGGCGGAAATGTGTTTAACCCTAGGAAAACAGACCTCCTGCGGGAGATCATTTGCATGATCCTTATTAAATCGATTTAAAATAAAAACCATAATGGCTAAAGCATTCATTATTTTTGCCGCAGAAAGCTAAGGCTTCTGTCCTTAGTGTCGTCACGTTGTACGCTCGTGATGACATCATTACATTACATTACGTTACGTGCGGCTACTCTTTACTTTTTGAATTATTTACTTCCATAACCATATAGCTTAGGCTGTACATATTTTATGGATATGAAACCTTTGAAGATACTCCAAGGAATGACATCACAATAAG
>JAOVVB010081672.1:0-13632 GCA_028570985.1 Heterobranchus longifilis
GTGTCCTTATCTTATTTTAATCTTCATTCTGAAGGGATCAGGAGAAAAAAGGAAGTAGCTCGTACACCAACAAAACCACTACTACTTCTATTTCTACTCTTTACACTCCACCTCCCCCTCATTCTCCTCCTCCTCCTCCTACTACTACTACGGGCACTTCTGCCACTGCTACTATTACTACTATTACTACAAACAATACTACAACTACTACTACTACTAATATATAATAATATAATTAATAAATAACAATTGGAGGTTTGGTGGTTTTGTGTTTAGCAATGTTGCCTCGCACCTCCAAGTGGTTAGGGGTTTGAATCTCGCCTCTGGTCTGTGTGTATGGAGTTTGCATGTGTGGTTGGTGGGATGATACCCCATCCTGGGTGTCTCCTGCCTAGTACCCGACGTTCCACGGGACATATGGTGTGCCAGGCACCCCATAACATTCACATTTACATTTGGGCATTTGTCAGACCCTTTCATTCAGAGTGACTTACAGAAGTGCTTATGTTTCTGTCATTGGATAAATCCTTACACTTGGTTACTATGGTTACATGACCTTACACAGGATAAGCAGAGAAACAATGGATGGATAGATCAATATTTTTAATCTATCCATCCATTTTTTTGAATGTATATAGTACTTTTCTTATGATCTTAAGTTGAACCGCATTAAACTATTCAGTTAATAGAACATTAAAAAAAGAGTTAATAAAGGGAAAAAAATTAAGCCCATAGTTTGACATTTCAGTAAATGGATAAAAAACAAACATGATGATGATTTTGACTTTGGACTCAAAGCTCTTGAACAAAAGTGATACGTGTCTCCCTATCTTTTTCTCTGTGTTTTTTGTCTTTGTCTTTCTTTCTAGTATATACACACACACACACACACGCTGATTTAAAAAGGCCAAGTAGGCATGACCTAAGGTAAAACTTGTAGGCAGTGGTTGTTAGCACAGCATGTAGGTCTGGCGAGGATCAGATCAAACTCTGGAGCCCCGAACGTGTACAGTGCCGATGTGAATGATCGTAGTGTGTTGTTAATTTGTGTGTTATCTGTGTGTTGTGTTGTACCACAGGGAGGTACTACAGCCTCGGGCGCAACAAAACAAAGCTGATATTATCAGCCTGGCTGTGGAGAAACAGTTTTAACCTCTTGCTTGACTAAACATCAAAGATGTTTAGATGGGAGCAGCTGAAAGCTGGAGGCAAGATCACGAGTCAGTGTGCACACACACACACACACACACACACACATACATGCACACACACAAAGACCCCAGGAACATCTAATCAAAATAAAGTTCTGGTCGACTCTAGCTGATGTTTTTTTTTGTGTTTTTAAAAAAAAAATTTTTAAATACCTAGAGTAACTCAATAAGAGTAGGATCTCTTTACGAATACTACTGTGATAGGTTTAAAAAAAAAATTTAATCCGAAAAGAATAGAAAATCCGAAAAAAAAAAAAAATACAAATTTATAATAAAAATAAATGCATATAACACACATTTTTCACATCAACACTGGTTTGAGCCACAGAATAGCTGACAACGACCCCATATCCCAGCAGCCCCTCAAGTCACCTGACCTGGACACACTGAATTCTCTCATCCTGTCGTGATGGTAACACTCAACACAAAACCACACCAGGTTTTTGGCATCTTTGTGATCCTCGGTCAAGCTTTTGTCCTATTTAACGCGTTATCATGTGTAGTATTTTTGTTTCTATTTTTTGAAAGCCTAGTGGACCCTTATTCTGATGAGAAAGAGTATGTGATGTTTATTCTGTTGCTGCTTACAGGCAGAGCATGTCAATGGGCCAAAAACCGGGTCGCCCAAGGACACACAAGCCGGAAAAACACATCTGAAATCTCCAGCCTCCTGAGATATTGCGATGTTGGAACATGATACATTCACATTTCGAATATATACACATTGGCTCATGTGTTAGTATCAAAATATATATATATATATATATATATATAATTTTTTTTTATGCTCCAATCTGCTCCAATATAACATTGCTTGATGGTGTAAACCTTCATATTTCAGAATAGATTAAGACATTTAAATATTCTAGACATTAGCGAAAAGAACACAAGTAGATACTGTAGATTCCACTGAACTGTTTTGCATAATTTTTCACACTTCTGATTTCTGGGCTGGAATAAATTTCTAGAAACACATGCAGATTGGATTTAAAACATCCAGACGGAAAAACAATTCTTTCATTTTGTTCCACATATTATTTGCTTTCAGGTTCATGATAGTGTTTATCCTCTTCAAATATCCCCTTTAATGAATCTATTTTGTTACTCACTCTCAGGACGATATTATTTGTAGCCTAAAGATGTTCAGCACGGAACCACACTGACATAAGAGGAGCTGCTATGTTTTAAGTGCAGCTACAACATTAATTGTGATATGCTGCTAAAGTAGCACGTTTCCAGTGCAGTTAAAGTCCCACCTTCACGCTTTAGTATTGACTCACATTTCATGGCCAGTAAGGACCTAACCAATCATAGGTAACCAATCAGAATGCAGAACAATTTACTGCAACGATGAGCCCAGTGCTGTCAACTGTACTTGGAAACGCTTAAATATTTTTTTTGAGCTAAAAATGACTCACATTTCAGATCATCCTTAATCACATATTTCTTCATATAAATTATTCAGTTCATTGTGAATGTTGCACTAAAAATGAAGCACTACTCAATACGGTGTCAGTTATATCATATATTCTATTGTATAAAAGATATATATATATATATGTGTGAGCCTCGCTTTAAAACATTTTTATAAGAGGGATGTAGGTATAAGTTAAAAAGTGATTTATTAATTTATTGTGAATTTTTTGCTTTGTTTTTATTACTTTCAGATTTGATAGTAGTGTATACATTTAACACAGAATCTCCCGCTCGTTCTACATGAAATGTGGGAATCAGTTTGACAAAGCTTAACTCAACATCCTTTACTATAAATATGCACACAATATACATCTTGTTTCAGTCATTCATGTACAGTAAATGTCACGTGGCTTGGATGATGTAATGACCGGTTGGAGTTGCATCTGAAGATTGGTGTGTGCTACTGTTTGATTTTATTGCTCCAGTCTATTAATAGGAACATAAGGGGGGGGGAAAGCTGACCTTGTGCTTAAGGCAAACAAGTAACCCCTCAAACTTTTCTCTCTCTCTCTCTCTCTCTCGCTCCTTCTTTCTTATTTAAAATATAATACCATAGTTTGTATCCTTATTTCAATAAATATTTTATGTTAATTATTATTCAACATCAGATTTTTATACATATACTAGACGTGCCCGCAACTTTGCTCGTGTGAAATTTATTTGCACACTTATAAGTGCGTTTTAAACAATGTACAATTCCATCTGTTGAATTTTGGAATGAACTACATTTTTTTCTGTTAGCGTGAAGGGCGCAGAATGAAGGTTGTGTTTTGCGTTTATTAAGTAGATTTCAATCGCATACTCATAATCGTGTATTCAAAAATGTACAGCGCCATCTCATGAATTTTGAGAGGAACTAATGATTTTTTTCAAGGTAATTTTTTAAAGATGTAAGGGCGTTTTCCATTTAAACTTCAAAGTAGCATATTCATATACTCTTCCCATGGGCCGATTGTGATGGAACGGAGCCCACATGTTACTGGATGGATTTAAGCATGCATATATGCATGCTTGAATCCATCCATTCATCCATCTATACCACTTATCATGTGTAGGGTTACATGGACCCTGCAGAGAACTTAGCACAAAAGGCCGGGTACAGCACACACACCCAATCATACGCTATGGTCAATTTGGGAATGCCATTGAGGCTACACTGCATGTCTTTGGACTGTAGGAGGAGGTGAGGAAACTAACCATGCACTGGGAAAACATGCAAACTACACACATGCACAGACACACAGGTAATCCATCACAATAATTAACTTATAAAGCAGTACGTGTTTGCTTATTAGCAGGATCCAGCTAGCAATCAGTCTTCTGAACATATAGAGTAAGTTGCACTCCTAATTTCCTCTAAGCACGGCCCTTATCACTCATTCTCTCCCCACCCCTTTCACCCAAATATCCATCCTAACTATGGATGTAGTTTTTCTTTCTGCATCTAAGACATGAATAGGCATAATTATAACAGCTATTTCAAGGGTTACATTTTGACTAGAGTGTCTTTTTAAATTAATAGATAAAGATGCTGCCAAGTCCAAGCCTTGTTGCCTGCTATAGAATGTATTGTATAAACTGTGTACTGAGCAGCTGAGAGCTGCAGCCTGTACCACACACATCCATCTGGACCACAGGCTGTTTCTGCCCCAGTGTCAGAGTGAATATACCGTCTCTTCAGTTCAATTCAGTTTGATTTACTACAGTTGAAACGAAGTTGGTGAACCTTATTGGAATGACTATATGTCGTTACAAGTTTGACCAAGACATTTACATAGAAAAACACTTATGAATAACAAACAAAAAACAGTAATAACAGTAATAATGGTTAAAAAGTACAAAACTACAAACATTGCTCTTTGTGAGTATGTGTGTGTGGATAGACAGTAAGTCACTTATTGCTCAGTGCTATGCAATGTCAGTCTGCCTCCCACTGGGTTTCAGCACTGTCGGCAACCAGCCACTCTCTCTCTCTCTCTCTCTCTCTCTCTCTTCAAGGTCATAGTGTGTTTTTCAGCGCCCAATCATTTAGTGGCACCACCCACAATTATACTGTCCTCTACATCCACTGCAGAAGAGTGCACACACACACACACACACACACACACACCTCTAAGCCTCTGCTGCACTGATATCTATTGTACAATCGGCTCTACACTTTTTCAGATGTGCATGTTATTATATGAAAGTTATGATGTTTATGTTGTGTGCAGATGTGTATGTTATAATGCGTATGTTAAGGGCAGATGTGTATGATATGTGTACATTATGTACAGATGTGCATTATAATGGGCACACTATGCACCGATGTGGGTTACGATATGTATGTTGTGATGAGTATTTATATGCAGATGTATAGGTTATGCTGTACATGTTATGATGTGTACTTTTTGTTGTGCATGTTACATGCAGATGTTCATGTTATAATGTGTATGTGATGTGTAGACGTGCATGTCATGATGTGTACTGTATACAATCTTATATAGTTTATAACTGTGAGTCAGTGGTTATACATTAATGCTTAATCATTTACGTGAGCTTAACAGGTAAACAACTTTGGGCTCACAATGTTGTTCTACAAAGTTGCTGTCAAGCGTCATCACATCACAAGTTACACAAACACATACATACATACATATACACACACACACAATTGGTCACAATTGATCTAGTGAAACTTTCCATCTGGTCACAGAAAGTGCCACATGTACAATAATCCATCCGGTCAATACCTACCCATTATTTTGAACACACACACACACACACACACAACATCACTATGCAGGATGGTGCTGGATTAAGTACCTCTGTCATAATCAGTGTGTGATGAGGTCATGGACAGACAATCCGACTGCACACTGATGGCACAAACATTATCTCTGACTGCAGGTAAAATAGTCACACACACACACACACACACACACCTGCTTCTGCAGATAGACAGACAGCCTATGCATCAGTAGCTCCAACTGACAACTCACTGTCTCTCTCCTAACACACACACACACACACACAGATTAGCACACTGAGAGCATCACCCCACTGCAGCACAGTCCGAAAGTGCTCCCCGCCCCTCTGCACCACTCTTACCTTTGTGACAGTCATGCAGCGAGAGGGTGAGAGTAGCCGGTGTCTATTCCAGGAAGCCGAGAGTGTGTGCGCGTGCGTGTGTGTGCGTGCGCGCGTGCGTGCGTGCGCGTGTGCTCACTCTACAGCCGAGTGAGCAGCAGCAGACTGACAGGAAGAGCAGGAAGGAGCTTCTGTCGGGCACTGCAGTGAAGTACGCTCAGCCTGCCTGCTTCCTACTACAGAAAAACCTCCTCCTCCTATTCGCTCTCCTCCTCCTCCTCCCACTGTCTCTCACTATCTCTCCCCCTCTCTCTCTCTCCACCCCTGCACTGTACAGCCTGATTAGTGCGCTCTTTACTAAGGCTTACTGATGAGGCGGCTATGGCTGAGAGATAACCACAGAAGTTCTCTCTCTCTCTCTCTCTCTCTTTCCATTTTGACTTTGCCATAACAATATTTCTTTTCAATTACATTAAAATGTATATTGCAGTTGAATACAAAGCCTATTCTTTCTTATAATATAATGAGACTCAGGTGTGCATAGTGCGAATGTGATGCTAACCAAAGTGACTATATAAGCATACTAGTTTTCTGGCCTCTAAGCATTTAATTATAGTAATATTGTTTAAATAAACCCTATTAAAATGGGTTAAAACTAACCCAAAGTGTCTGGTTAGTTTCTTTGCCTTTAGAATGATGTCAAAGATTTTCAATGTCTGTGTTTGAAATACAAAAAAGACAAAAAACATGCCTGATTCTAGGTTCATCGCTTGTTAGCAACAATCCATAAAAAATGGATCTGACCATGGTGTATACAGTAGTACTGTAGCAATTTTGACAATACTATGGTACCTTTTTTTTTTTTTTTGGTATAGTACATACTTCTACCATGGTACATACTTTGATACAGTAGGGCATGTAGTATGCCAGGGTACTGCAGTGTGGAACTATGGAATACATACCAGAAAAATATGATACATGTGCTTACAGTATGTGCCATCATGGTAATATTTGTATATTAGTACAATATATAGTATATATATATATATATATATATATATATAATGCCCTTTCTGATGCCACCCTCCTGCATCCAGTAGCAGGGGTTTGGACATTGGCTGGGAAATGAATCCAGGCTTTCCACATGGCAGGTCAGAAACCTACCACTGAGCCACCAATGCCCATATGGTACCATCGTATGTATTTAACATTAGTTTAATAACATGATGTTTGCACCCTGTGATAGATTGGCACCTTGTCCCATATAACACCATTTTTCATAATACTTAATGCTTCTTATCTCCCAATCCATGCTTCATTTTATTTTGTATATATGCATACACGTTTATATTTTTATGAGATAAAAATCAAGACATTTGCTAAATACAATTTCATGCCCTTTTCTGTAGTGTCTTTAACTTTTTTCGATTCAAATCTTTCAATGATCCTAATCGTCATTCAGATGAAACTGGGCCAATTCAGATTTAACTTTACGACATAACCTGAAAAACGTTATTATTCTAAATTGTAAGATTGTAAGATTACAGCATGAATGTACCATGGTTACGGACTCGAATTTTAAGGGTATATGTGTTAAGAATAATTATTAGGCAGATTACAAATTACAACTGAATAAGCTATAGTTTTCTATGTTTCATAGCATGGAATTTTTAGGGAAGCAAGGTTGGTCATATTCATGTTGCATAAACTTTAGAATTAGATTCTTTAGCAGACACATTTTTTGTATTATATGCATGACATAAAACATGGCTGTATAATAGTGTTGTGGCATGGGGCAATTTTTTGAGGAAGCAAACTGAGATGACCTCAATGCCCTTTTTATTTTATCACTGTATGGGTGTGTCTGTTGTACGTCATCTGTCACTGATTTAGCAATGAAATATAACCAGATGAACCTCTAGAGTGTCCTTGCACGTGCACACACTCCAGCTGATGCCTGTGTTTACTGACACAACACATTCTTACACAAGTCTTAACATTTAGTTTATGCAACTCCCCACCCAAATGCACAAGCAAATACTTAAAGTGCAGCAAAGATTCAATAATAAATTTAAAAAAGCATTAATTACAAACTCAATTAGTAAACATATAAATTTACATTTATATCAAAGCAAACAGTAGGTTATATATATTAAAACACATGACCTAAAGTATAAGCCCCATTATATGGACTTGACAAATTATTTCCATTTTCTGTGGGCAAACATTATTTATTTAGTTATTTTTCTAAATAAAAGCGCTATACCATTTTTCACCACACATTCACCACAGAACATATCAGGGGCGCTGTTTCACTCACTGTAAAATAGTGAAAAAACTGAGAAGAGATCTTTGTTTTAATATTTATAAATAAGTACAGTCTAGTGAAGCCTGGCTTACCTTGGCTTCGGGGAGAAAACGGCACTGGTACTAATATACTATCATACAGTATGTAAAAGCATACCATGTTAGATACCTGCTGAACTTTGGTGGATAAATAATGGACCAAACTAATGAAATTACATACATAAGGATTCCCATTAATGCATGGAAAAAACTATTTGCAGGCAGTGTCGAAATGCTGATTTTCCTCCCTTGAGATGCTTTGCCGCTTTTGCAGCTCTCTTCAGCTTTTGTGGGTCATTCTGGCTTCAGTCTTGTTTTCAGTAGCTGAAAAGCATGCTCTATTGGATGCTCTACACACTTCAGAATCCATCCTGCTACTTTTATCAGCAGTCAGGTCATCAATCATATACGCTTATGCCATAACACTGCCTCCAACAAGTTTTACGGATGATGTGTTATGCTTCGGATCATAAGCAGTTCCTTTCATTTTCTATACTTTTCACTTCACATCATTCTGGTAAAAGTTAATTCTGATTTCATCATTCCAAAGAATCTGGCAAAGTTTTTTGGCAAAGTCTAATTTGGTCTTTCTGTTCTTGAGCATTACCTGTGGTTTGTACCTTGTGGTGAGGCGTCTTCACAAAGCTGTCTCGTAAATGTAGACTTTGACAGTGACATTGGGTATGAATTACTCAATAGAGTCAGTTATCTAGATTGTTGGAAACAAAAGATGAAAATGGGGTAGTTTACTTTGTAGTTCAAAATCACTGAGGTTGAAAAAGTAAGTTTAGATTTTCTACTTTTGAGTTTCAAGAGTTTCAACACAGAGGGTGGGGCAGGTTGAAGGGACAGCAAAAGCTTGTCAGTGTCTGTGTGTACATGCAGCAATATTTTAACAATTTAATTGTTTCATGCTAATTTAAGATTCAGATTGAACTGTTTATAGGAATCCATAACAATCTGGGGACATCCATCAATCCATTTATCTATCTTGAATATGTGGCAAATTATTTTCCTGTTCCTCATCTTTCTTCTTCATCTTCTTCCTTTTTAAATCCAAAACACTTTACCTCAAGGAGGTCAATAGAAGTGTTTCTTTGGTGTCATGTCCACCTCACAATTACCTTTAAATTCATAAAAAATATTAAAGATGAACTATGGAATGACTCTAACACATACACAGCTGCTCATTCCGGCAGTGAAATAAATCAGGCGCAAACATTTACATGGCTATGATTCTTGGATTATCGAAAGGATTACCTACTTCATTTATTCACATCAAAATCCAAAAGTGAACAAACTCTACTCTCCGGCACATATTATGCTTGAAATGTGTTTTTTTTTAAACATGCTTGAGTTGTGGTCAGGCAGTTGGATTCAAGTTTGTACCATAATTCCTGGTGAAGATCTGTTCACCAAAATTCCCCAAATAAAAATGAGCTAGATGATTAAAATAAATATAGAAGGAACAGTCATTGTTTTGTTATACCGCTGTGCTGGATCGGTCAGGCAGTGGTGATTAACTTACTATAACAGCAACTCTGGCAGAATAGCTGCGGCAAATCACATGTTTATATAAATTGTTTGTCTTTATATAATACTTTACCTTTATGACAGAAATAACTTACATAAGAAACTATTTATTATACCGTGTAGCGGAAGCCTTACATAAACACTTTTCAAATGTGAACCATCATTAGTCTGATGAATAGCTTTCTGTGAGAAGAGGTTTATTTAGCTTTTATGAAGGGTCAGTGCTTTGTAACAGTTAAATCTCTAATTCTTCTCATTCAGGGAAATGTCCAGGACAGTTTTCGTTGTGTTTTTTTGGTATCATGACAATAATTCAAGAATGAGCAAAGAATGATCAGTGATATTAAAATGAGTTTTGCTGGTCTATTGTTTCTGCTGGGGCAGCAGCATCAGAAGCAGTGACATTAGGAAAATAATGAAGTTATGTGGAGTTTGTAGTGAAGCAAAGGATGCTACAAAAACCTGTTGAACATCACAGTGCGGAAAAGATCACCGTTGTAAAGGTACATGTGACTTTTTTTTTTTTTTACAGGATCTTTATCTTAAATAGGGTCATAAACATGCTGTGCTATGTTGTATTTATTAACGTGTTAAGATCTTATCAATTCACCTTAATCTACAGTCTCTCTACATCTGATTGTACTATTATGATCATTCTTTCATTTTTACTAATAGTATAACTGATTCATACCTTGCTGGTGCACATTATATAAGGTTATTTAAGTATACATCTGTATATACAACCACCATGTATATAGGAACAGTGTATTCTTGTTTTCATTAAATATTAATATATTAAAGATACATATTAAAGAATTTTTTTAATTAATGTGATTATCTATCTATCTATCTATCTATCTATCTATCTATCTATCTATCTATCTATCTATCTATCTATCTATCTATCTATCTATCCAGCCATCTGACAAATAATGGTTGTGCAAAAACAACCATGAGTACATACTACCCTCTAGTGGCCTCATTTAGTACTGTAAAAATGATTGTACAACAATAAAAGCACCCAAAGCTTATTTGCTTTATTTCATAAGCTGTTTTTATTCTGTTAAACTGGTAATCTATTTTATTTAAAACATAATGCCAAATGTCTCCTCCTAGAAAACCCTAACCATATTACCAATTACATAGATATATATTTTAAACTATTCATATGGAGCACTCAATATACAAGTATCTGTGTATCGTACCATAGAAACAATAATATACAATATATGGCCAAAGCATGTAGACACGTAACTGAGGTACTTAATGGGTTATTACTTCTGTAGCTAGACTCTGGTCTGACATGAATGTATGTGATTGGATAAGCCACAACAGAGGATCTCCTACAGCGGCCCACAATCATTTAGAATAACGGATTATGATGTTATCAAGATGATAAAAATTCTTGTTTTCATTTTTAGATTTTAGTAGACATGTCATCTGGTCTTACAGTATATGCACTTTGCATATAAGTGTATTTAAAATATTTTGAAATATTTTGATCAATTATGTATAGTTCTTTCAATGCTCAAACTTTTAACACAATTTAGGTTTATTTAAAAATTGAACTTTCGAAATGTAAAATAAAGGCTTTTAAATCTGAAAAGGCCTCATTACTAAAAAACGCCTTTTATTTATTTTCTTTTACATATATTTTAGATAGCAATCTATAAAAAAGTAAAGGTTTAACAATGCATATGAAGATTTAAATACATGCATAAGAAGCATTCAAAGTCAGCCCTTTAAGCACCTGTACTGATAGGCCTCCACCAGTAGGGGTCAGTGTCGTAATCGTTGGCTGTTGGGGCAGGATTGAAAATAAAACACATTGCATGTACCTCTGTGCATCTTTCTGTCAGCATCTTCCATCAATACATGCTGCAATCCCTCTATTCATCCGACCACTTAATCCCTCCTCAAGGAAAGTGTTACTCTGGTGGAACTTTTAAATCCCTGCGCTCCGGTTTCCCATGTGCAAGACGCTGTCCCATCCAAACACTGTCTGCACACAAACCGCTTCCTGGGGAAAAGAGGGAGATGTTGGGGGGGTTTGGCACAAAAGAGAGGAATGGATGAGGTGAGATGCATGATGGAGAGAAATATAGAGTGATATGGTTAAATTAAAAATGAATGAATTATTCAACATGGATGTAGCTTCTGAATATTATTATTTATCACATTTTTATACAGAAAGACTCAAAAGCCTCTAATTGACAGCTTCCAACTTTGCGGCACTTCTGCATAAACTGAATACAAGAACATTGAACATTTCTTAATGTATTAGAACTGACGTTATTACACCTAGAGATGATTTCTTTCTTTAGTGCGGCAGGCAGCTGTTCTTGGCCAATTTTGTTAGGCTACGAGTCAACCGGTGCCAGGTTTGGTTCTGTTTGATCTGTTGTTAGTTTCAAAGCATCTTGGATCTGACATAAGAAAAGTATAAATATACAGTACCTGTCAAAAGTTTGGAAACACCTTCTCCTTCAACTATGAAAGACACATATGGAATTATGTACTAGACAAAAAAAGTGCAAAACAACCGAGAATATGTTTTATAGGTAATCAACTGAAATTGTTTTCAATTTATAGACATGCCTTATTTAATAGGTAATTTGTGACATTCTTGCCTTCTTAATGTGATTTAGATATGCAGAGGAAGTGCTATTAGAACTACTGTACTAATACATATTATGGCAAGAAACATTCAGTTAAGTAAAGATCATTACTTTAAGAAATAAAAAACAATCTGAAAAATTTCAATAACTTTAAATGTATCCCAGAGTGCAGTCAACAAAACCATCAAACGCTACCTCTCATGAGGACCATCCCAGGAAAGGAAGACCAGGGGCTAAAGTACCTCTGCTGCAGAGGATAAGTTTATTAATGACCAGCATCAGAAATAGCTGATTTACATGCTTCTTGGAGTTCAACTGGAAAACATATTTCAACATCCACTAAGACTTTGTCAGTCAGGCTTTCATGGGGGAATTGTGGGGAAAAAGGTGTGATGGTGTGGGTGTGTTTCGCTGGTGGCACTTTTGGTGACATAGTCAAAATTGAGGACACAATTAACCAGCAAGGCTACCAGAGCCATTAGCAGTGACATCCCATCTGGTTTGCACTTAGTGTTACCTTTATTTGTTTTCCAACAGGACTAGGTCATGTAAGAGCTATCTATCCAAGAAGGATTGATGGAGTGTTGCATTAGAAGACCACCACAATCACCTGATCTAAATTTAGTTGAGATAGTTTGGGATGAGTTGGACCAGAGAGTAAAGGAAAAGCAGCCAACAAGTACTAAACACCTCTTGGAACAGCTTCAAGATTGCTGGAAAACCATTCCTAGTCTTCAGGGATAGGCTCCAGGGCCCTCATGACCCTATATACAGGATAAAGCAGTATAGACAATAAGTGAGTGTATATCAAATTTTATAGGAAATACCTATACCTATTTAAACATTTACCATGCACTCAGACCCAACACAGGACTCGAACAAAGGACCTGAAGGTGCAAGGCAACAGTGCTAACAACTAAGCCACCATGCCAATATTAATATTATTGTTGTTGTTGCTTGTTTGGCAAAAGATAAACCCATTTATAATTTATTAGCATTCTTTAATATTTATTTGCAGATAAATTATAAAATAGATGTATAATTTCCTTTATTCCATTCAAATACCAGGAGAGGGGAAAACATATGCACTTGACACATTGCTCTTTTTTCCACTATTCCTCCTATGGGATAGGCTCTGCTACTGTTTTATTATTACACCTGCAATCTGACAGATTTATGGCAGAATAAGTAAAAAAGAATATATGAGTATATGTTTTTGTGTTAAAACATTATAAAAATCATCTGATTGTAGCCGGTCTTACAACCTCAGACAAACAACAATACATCACGTTTTTCATCATACCATTATTTATTTAACAAAAATCAAAAAGTAAAAAACAATATATATATATATATATATATATATATTACTGCTTCCA
>JAOVVB010081746.1:0-13631 GCA_028570985.1 Heterobranchus longifilis
CGGGATAATTGTGAATATCCTCACGAATTGACTGCAGTTTACTACAGTGTCCTATCTGTGATGCAATAACAATATTTGTTTCTTTTAAAAAGTCGCAATGTTTCGAGAAAAAACGTCACAATTGTATGAGAAAAAAGTTGTAATGTTTTGAGAAAAAAGTTGTAATGTTTTGAGAAAAAAGTTGTAATGTTCAGACAAAAAGTCACAATTTTATGAGATAAAAGTCATAATGTTTTGAAAAAAGTCATAATTGTATGATAAAAAAACGCACAATTGTATGAGAAAAAAATCTGAATGTTCTGAGAAAGAGTCATGTAGCCCGTATAACAGGCAGCATTTCAACCGTTAAATACTAGCAGTCAGAAGATTTCCTGTATGTCGTATCTTATCAGAGAGGATTCATCTAAAAAGATGGTGACTGCGGTAGAATTCTGCAGGCACACTTCTTCATCTGATTTTGAGCTTTAACACGACCAAAATATAAAGCCTGTTTTGACGTCTATGCCAAACAAAGCTCAACTCCAACGTGATGACCTCATAAATCACAGTTTTCTAATTTCAAGCCTTGAGGATACATATTAATGCTTTAGAAAATACTTAGTAGACCATTTCAGAAATGGCATGTTGGATTGGCAGAATATGAGTGCATCCTGTTTGTTTGA
Source organism: Heterobranchus longifilis (assembly GCA_028570985.1). NCBI lineage: Eukaryota > Metazoa > Chordata > Actinopteri > Siluriformes > Clariidae > Heterobranchus > Heterobranchus longifilis. Next base: position 663 of record JAOVVB010081746.1, read on the forward strand.
TTAATTTCTTTGATTGTAACAGGTCAGATGCCAACATGTTTCTTCCTCCGACACAAACCAAAGCATGTCTAACAGCCAGGCCTCAAAACAGCAGACAGATATCAGATTCAGCAGCAGCAGACTGTGCCAGAGCACGGCATGCTTTATCCTGCTCTTAAAATGCCGCTCCACCCTCCAGAAAGCACGCTCAAGTTCTGACAAGTTGTAGCAGTGAAAGAGCAAAGCCAGAAAAAAATATGTTTAGGCTATATCTTTTATCTTTCGTTCATTCGTGAGTGAATTGTTGCAATTTTATCAATTCAAGAGTTCACAAAAGCATCGAGGCAAGGATTAAGAGTTGGCAGAAGTTTAATTCTTTGGACCTGATTATGGATGGAGTTAACTTGCTTTGCCTTGATTTGAGCTAATCTTCTGCGTAATTATATGGGAAGTAGAAGGGCACCTGGAGAGCGCAGACCTCTGCCAAGGCCAAAAGGCCAAAGGCCCTATCTCACATTGTTAACGAAAAGTGAAAAATAATTTGTGTATCCGCCCTGTGATTTGAATCTGCTCCAAACTTTAATGGGTATTTCCTTGGCCCGTGCTACACCCTTCAACAAAGTTTCATGAAAATCGGGCCAGTAGTTTTTCCGTAATCCTGCTGACAAACACAAATAAACAAACCAACAAACCAACAAACCAAACTGAGAACATGACCTCGTTGGCGGAGGTAACAAATGCACACTTTGGTTTATTAGTCTCTCTCCCTCTCTCTCTCTCTCTCTGTTGTTTGTATGTTGTTGGTATTTTGACCATGGTAATGTAATATAGCGTTAACTGAGTTGGCGTCTCTGGAGCTGGTAATGTCAGTCATGCACATTCTTATTGAATTTGTAGAAATTGTGATTGTTTAAAAAAAGCACCTTTGTTTCATTGTCGTTTTTTTGTTGTTAAGCACATTGTGACTTCTTACAAACAACATTCATGAAAGTAATGCATCCCAGCCTGGTTTATAAACTGCTATCTTCATTATTTCCTGATGCGGTATATGGACAGGTCAGAAATGTTTTCTGTTTATCTGAAAGATAGCCACCGCAGCAGCAGCCACCGTCCTTCTATCCTCCAGGAACAGAAAGTGTACTGGTTTTTAGGCTGCTGCTACGGCGAGCAGGTTCCCACAGTATAACATATCTGTGTGATAACATTACTGTAGAAAAGCCGTCAAAACAGCCATGCAGTCAGATGAAACCAGCTGCGTCAACAGCTAAACGTTCCTCGGGAGTGATTGTATTACAGCTTTAATGGCGACCATTGTATACGTCCTTATATTTCTTTCTTTTCTCACGGTTATGTAAGTTGTTATACTTTTACTATGATTTTGACAACTGATCCATCTTTTAGTACTCTAACCCATCTGTTTTGGGGAGAATTACAGAGATATGAGCAGTGTACTGCCGCCCAGAACACAGTGTTGTTTGTGTCCCAGCAGTTGATATGAGAGGCCACAGGGCAGAGGCTGTCAGGTCGATCCTGTTAAACAGCAGGTGTCCTTGTTAACGTCCCCAAACACCCCCCCCCACCTTTTTCTGCTGTTTGTGTTTTGGTTTCATTTTTCATTGCACCCAGCTCTTGGTTTCTGGTTCAGATTTTCCTCGCTTGAATATTTAGTTTCGACTCGTCTGGTCTCAGGTTGTTTTTCTCTGCTGAGATTATGACACACTCTGAGATAAGCAGCTTGTAGCTCAGCCTTCCATCCAGCCATGCATGCAAGATGGCCGTGTACTGCATGGCGGCTTGTTTTCACCTTATACTTTACCTCTGTGTCAGTGAGTCATGCTTCCGGCTGGACATAAGCCAGTCTCGCATCCGTGTTGGCGGTCACAGATGAGGCCGAGACCTCAGACCTTTTCACATGGATTTAGTCTGGTGAGCTAATTGTCAGAGCATCCATGTGTGGCATTTAGCTAATAGCCGCGCAGTGTTTTGAAGCTGTCTTCACCCTCAGAGCAGACTGGATACTGATTGGATTATGTTGGATTAGCGTTACTCTATTTGATTTGTTTGTTTGTTTCTATGTTACTTCTACTGTAGCACTCGGTGCATTACGCTGCCTCCTCTTTCTTATCTCTCTGCTGAAATCGTTAACCACTGATTTCTCAGTGCAGTGAGCTTGACCTACATCTGGAGGGATCAACAAGTTAAGCCACAGCCTTTTAACCCTCCAATTCTGTCAATCCATTACAAGCACGTTCACTGCAGCTGCAGTCATTCCCTTTATAATATTTTTGCAGCAGTGCCATAAAGAGGTCAGTTTAAAATTTGAGCAGCAAATAAGTAGATATTTACAGTTTTAAAATGTTTTAAAAGTTTATTAAATAGAGTAAAAAATAATGTATTTGCATGTCAATTACACATTATACTATTATACATTATTTATTGTATGGTACATATCCACTCTAAATGTGAGATTAGTGGCTGTTTGAGGAGTGATCAACGTCGTTGTTTTTATTAGATAACGAAGAAAAGAAACTAAAATCCTACTGTTTTTTTCCAGTGCTTACATTTAATTTCCAACCCTATCCACTGAGGAAGACCATGAGATGGGTTGAACACTCTGGAAAAAGCTAGATAGTTGGTGGACCTTGAGTACAGATTTATTTGTTAAGGACAAGATGGAACTTTCACTCTCAATAATCAGACTTATCTGTACATAAACAGAAATGTGAAGGGAGGCCATTACAAATGTTAAACTTTGGAAAACTCATATATGCTTCATGATGTTTTTATTGCTATGTATATGCTTTTATTGGACTACAGGAAATAGAGGCTCACTCTTTCTAGAGTATGTGAGATAAGAGAAAACATGTGTTGGAACTCCTGCCATGACGTATATACGTTGAGAAAGCCCATCCCTACCATTAGGTTAATGTTATTATCTCTACCACAAGCTAGAGTTTGCCACATCTATCCTCTTTGAAAAACACTTTATTCTTTTAACGTTTTCGTTCAGAAACACTTCTCCTTTTATCTCAACTGTAAAGTGTTGTATCCGTACTTGGGCTTCCTTTTTTTTCATGTTTGCAGTTGCTTGGCTGTGTTCTAGAGATTAGTGGATGCAGAAAGTCGCATAGCCCCTTCTGGGATGGACCTTTCTATTCCAGGGGGTAATTACAAGCTTTCCAGAGGGTGGGTAGAGACCAGTAGGACCTTTTTCAATCCTGGTATTTAATTTGTGAGTGTTAGGGTCTCCTGCAAGGGAAGGGCTGCATGGGTGGAATTTATAGCCCCACCCTGAATGAAACATATGTACGGTGTAGCCCTGTTCTCCTCCACCACATGATACGAGCCATAATATAACGTTCCCCCTTCACACATTCCTTGGCAGCAGTCAGAGAAACAGTTTTTTTTTATTTAAGGTCTGTCAGTCATGACTCTGCTGAGAATATACTTATCATTAGCGTGCAGCAGAACTTTATATATTTTCCACTATTTCTATCGGTCCCTGTGTTTGTGGCTTTTGACCCCATGTTTAACACTGTAAGCAGAACGATTAACATTTCACCAAAGTCCTTATATTTCCTATATTACAAGAGAAACTCGGTCAACAGGCTTGTAATCACAGCTGAACTTTTCAGGGTCATGTACAATCTGCAGCCAATTAGATTTCCATGCTTCCTTGTTTCACTGTGGATGCATTGCAAGCTGTTTTTTCTTTCAACTTTTCACATCTCTCTTGCCTGTTAAATATGGTGTCCCAAAAGCAATGTTTGGAGAGTAGTTGTAGTTTATCATTGGGGTGGATGGCATGTGATTTTGATTCTGTTTATTTTTTTGTAATCCCTTGTTGCATTGTGCTTTATATGTTTTGTTTAATACTGCTGGCCTGCAAACCCGGTCAAAACCAAAGCAACAGAAAATAGATTATTGCTTGTTGAAAACCAGAAAGAAAAGGGTAAAGTTGAGTTTTGTCTGCCCTTACATGCTTAATAATTAACAGAAAAGTGCAGTAAAGAGAGAAAATGTTCACACAAACACATTTTTTAAGGCTTGCTTGAGTTTCTCTTGGAGTACTTCTTTTAATTTCACGTGTTGCAATGCAATATCCACTTTTGATAGTAAAGTACCAAAGCTATAAAAGAAAAGCAGATCTACAATCAGATTTTCAACCCAAGCCTGCACAGATGAAACAATGGGGAAGAAAATCAACTGTGTTGGCATGTGTGCCAAGGATTCTGGCATCATGACAACCTTAGAATAGAGTATGTTTTGCAGCTTCTTCTTACCTCCAAATGTGAAAATGCAAAAGCCTCAACCTAGTGCAAGAATGAAGAGGTTGTCATGTATTATGTCACTAAAGCTTGATTACTCCTGCTGTAAGTGTCAAATGGAAAAATGGAGTTTGAGTATTTAAGCCCATTTTCTCTTTCCGCTGGTGGTGGAATTCATAGTACCATACACATGCATCTTAAATTGCCGTAAAGATTGCAGACAGAAACAGGGAGGTTAGACATTACAGTAGATGTATGAGACACAGTAACCTCTCTCTTCTTAACTTGGAGGACAGACTTTGATCATTATCAGTTCCTGAAAACTTGGCACAGATAAACTCCCAATGATTCAATGAAAGAGGCACAAAACATCTTATTTAAACAACACAGATAGGCATGACAATACCACTGTCTATGAAAATGTCATCATCCACAGTGTCCCATACATTTACTGTTGTATGTACCTGGTGCCCTTGAGGTCATCAAAACACCAGTCCTGGCTTTTATTGACACGGACGATCTGTCCCACCAGAACAGAAGCCCTCCATGAGAACAGGACCTGTCTGTTATTCCAGCTGCAGGACATTCTTTACAGAGGCAGCTACCCAGGACGGACCGTACAGCTTCTACTGTTATCCACTCACGACTGCACCGTCCGGCTCGCCTCTGATGTCTGTAACAGCAGACCTGTAGAGACAAACTGTTTCACACAAGTTTCTTGGATCAAACTACAGTACAGTCTCAGAAATGGACATTTAAAATGAAAGCAGAAAGTTGCATTGTATTGTATCAGCTAACATGTGACTTGGAAGTCAGCCAGAAATCTTAAAGCTGCAGGCAACTTTACACGTTGGCAGCAAGAGGCAGCTGTTTGAAAACTTTGAAGTTTTAATAACCCCCAGAAACATGTAAAGTGACCCTAATAGTCCATAATCCTTAATGGAAAGTGGTTGGTTTGTGCTGTTTTATGGTTAAGGGATGAAGCGGGGCATTTCTAATACTGAGGGTTGTTGAGTGCTCACTCACAGCTGTTGAGGAAAAAGTCAGAATTTTGCTTTTAGGGTTGATTTGTGACTTCCTTTTGGCAGAGATTGAGAACTTTCTTGGCGAGTAGTGTAAATCCATAGTCTCAGTGACAGTCTCAGTTACAGAGCATTTGATGTGATTATGCCAATTGAACAAAGCAGTGTTGCATAACAAAATCTATGACAAAAGCAATATGACGTCTTGTTACCATGATACCCATCATCGGTAATGCTTGACTCACTTCTGAAGAACAGGAGGCTAATGATGTATAGGTGACACTTATTCTGTCAACAACACCCGCACAGAAACCTGTAGGGCCTGAATCAGCTCGATGACTTCTGCTCTCTTATGAGAACACGTCTGATTTTCTCACCTCCTGTAATAACAAGGACACTTGGTTTGGATGTTATAGCCTCCAGAATGACCTCAGAGTTGAATCCACTCCCCTCCCATGTAGTCTCAACAATACTGTAACATTATAAAGTTTTTAAAATAGGGATGTCCCGATCCTGAGTCCTTTAAAGGTTTCATATTGTAAAAAGTGAGATTTCCATGTCTTTTTATTATTATTATAAAGCAGGTAGGTGCTATATAAATACTGTGAAAGTATCAAAACGCTCAATCCACAGAGAAATGCACACAGCCTGTATTTAGAAACTGTGCCTTTAAATGAGCCGTCAGGACTTTGGTAAGGTTGTGATGTCACAACTATACTATATATAGGTAGAAAGTGCTGCTACAGTGCTGTTACAGTCATTCCCCAGCTGCAATGATGGTGCAGAGAGGTGGAAGACCCGGAAACACTGACCAATCAGATCGTACTGGGCTTTTTCGGGAGGTGGGATACAGGCAGAGGGTCATTCAGACAGACAGTATGAGAAAAATAATGTTTTTCAAAAATTAAAGCATGTAAACCTTTTACCGTTTACCTAAATGTTGATTAAATGTGTATATGACACATTGAAATTAACTTCATCCAAATACTGAAGATCCCGATTCAAAACTATAAAGTTGATAAGTTTAAATTATTGATGATATGGATGAAAGTTTAACTTGAAGAATGTGACTCCTGTTAGAGTTGTGGGAACTATAGTGGTGTTACAGAGTGATGCTTCTTTTACCTTATCAACAATCTTTGCTTGAGTACAGACACCGGCTTGCTCACAGAAAACCCATCAGCAGTAAAGTTCAATTTTGGCCTGCCATCAATTCACACAAAATGAACGTTAAATAGTGATAGCTTATATGACCCTGTTTGTCATTTTTGAGTTTCAGGACAAAATTTAAGAGAAAATAGAAAGTCTGAAATGTCAAAATGAACTCCAGCGTTTTAGCAGTAGATATAAAATGGGGTTTTCTGTCGAGACAATTACTGTTTGTGACTTCACTTTTTGTGACTTACTTGGAAAACTCACATGAAATGAAGGACCTGACTGAAATCGGTCTTACGTTATATTATTACTGGTTCTCTCGTGTGAAATCTTGAAGCAAAAGTCCAAATTACTATTAAATTAATTAGTGTACATGTGTTTTCAAGTGAAATGCTTTTTTTATGAGCATCCTTCACAGAACATTCCTTACACATTTTCATTACCTTGGTACAGTCCCAGATACAGTCCCCATCACTATGTTGCAATGCAGGGATGTTTATGGATGCTGGATGTTGTGAGTCAGTAATTAGCTGAGATGCAGGAGTGATGCTTGTGCTGTAAATCATGTGGGAGTGTCTGGGATTGTTTAGATTAAACTCTGGATATTTTGTCAGTTGTCTCATCATTGCCAGACTGTTTGGATAAAATGTGCCATGTTTTGAGTTGCTTGGGCTGAATGTGTTTTTATTATACACAGAGGTGTTTTAGGGAGAAGATGTGAAGTAGCTAAACACCTGTTTTCTTAAACGCACAATATGTCAGGTCTCTCAATCAAAACAATAACAAAAGACACAGTTTGGTGATGTTGTGAAGTAGTGTGGGATCATGAGAGTTGTTGTCTTCACCACCATTGCTGTCATTGCAGTCAGTTTCTCCCGGTTACCGGAAGCCGAATTTTCCTCAGAGGTCTCCTCCTCTCCAAAACAAATGGACGATCAAAACCGGTAATCACACTGAATAATGCAGTTTCACATTAAAAATCAGTGTTTCTCCAACACTGTCCTGCATGTCGGTGGTGGGGCTGCGAGCTGAGCTGCTGCTAACATTTGCTCAGCTTGCTCCTCTGATAACTTAACATCCAGACGTCCGAAGAATATATAGTTAAAAACGACCAAGATCTAAAAATCGTAAAAATGTGGCGTGAAACTGGATAAAATGCCAATTTATGACCGCTTCTGGCAGACAACCACAATGCTGATGCATGTGCAAAGAGGATATGATGACGCCATTGACAGGCGACCATATGTCACAGATTGTGTCCTTTATTAAAATTACAGATTTCCCTCCCATCTCTCTCTCTCCCACACCCACATTTACACCACACATTTTGCACCTTTGGCTTTGTTTCCCTCCTGCAGCTCTCCAAACAAGCCCTCTCCAAACAAACCCTAAACAAGTTGTCCAAAGAAGCCAGTGTAGAGTGGGAGCGGGGGGAAGCTGGGCGGCGGCCACGGCTCGGCTGCATCCTATTAGGACTGGGAGTGTTGAAAAGAGGTGTGGCCTGGACACAGTAACATCTGTGCCTGTCCCCTCTGCCCCCACTGCATTCTGCAGAGAAAGGCAGAGAGAAGGAGGTTAGGGAGGGAGTGTGGATACGCTGAGGAGGAGAAGTTCTCACCGGCCAGCTGGACTGTTTGTAAGATCTCAAACAGCAGCTCATGTTATATGGCCAGTTTATCCCTTGTTTGCCATCACAGAAAAAAACTGCCTCCATCTAACTGGGATTTTCCTCTCGGCTGGTTTTGACAGCCTCTGGGATTCAAGGTGCTTATTATAGCGACGACTTTGAACCTGCGTGGATTACATACCTTGCGCAGGAAATGCTCCGCTGTGTGTTGTGTCTTTCTGTCGACAGTGCAGAAAGCTGGATACTGCAGTGAGTTGAGGATATAAAGGGAATGCAACAGAGGCGAGCTCACTCCTGGACAGGGTAAGACGAACTCAATGAATCTGACTATTCTACCCTGTAATCAAATCAGTGCAGGGAAGAAGAAGTGGAGGAGCCGAAGCCGGCTGCTGATTGGAATGTGTGTGTGTGTGTGGACTGCATGTGACCAGTAGATAGTCCGAGGCTATCAGTGTCTCTGTGTGTGATGAGGGGAGTCAGGGCTGCTGGTTTGCTTTATCAATCCCCCAGGATACAGGCTGGATTCCTCTCCCCATGATTGTGTCATGTCTGTCTGTCTTATTAGGAGGTGTTGGTGCGGAAAAACGGTGTTGCCTTAGTAACCAGGGGGGAGGGGAGGATGACAGGGTGCTCCGATCAGGCCCCGGGGCTGATTTCGTGGTGAGAGAGTTGTCCCTGTGTATGCGGGGAATGCCCCATAATGACAAGGCTGCTGGTCTGGAGATAGGGTGAGGTGGTGGTAGAAATATGTGTTCGTGCATGGAGGCTACAGGCTGCTACCTCCCACCAGCTTGTCTCTGTGGTTTGGCGAATGCAGCCCGTTATCAGTGTCAAGTGTATGTGTGTGTGTAAGAGAGAGAGGATGGCATACTTTTTTCCATGATGGGGGGCGGAGTGCAGATAATCAGGTCAATGAAAAGGAAAGTCACCTTGAGCAGAGAGGGGTCTTCTCATTTCCTGTCACTGGCCGTCCTTCTCAGGTTCCACTCTCACTTCCTCTGAATACTCTACATCGCATGTAAATACTATCCAGACTGATGTATTACAAAGGACTGAGAGCTCTGCAGGATTTCATGGTGGCTCTGAGTGACTGCAAGCTAGATTTTACCCTGTAATCCTTAATGGTTTGTGTTATTTGTTTTTGTCCGCTGAATTAGAGAGACAATCCTATTTTCTCCTCTATAAACATCCAGAGCAGATTAAAAAGGAGGGTAATGTGCGGTGGAAAGGGGCTTACATTAAATCACCCACCCACCCAGCCTGCACCGGTCACCCACCGCTCCGGTTACCATAGCAACTGAGGAAGAGGTGGGGATTTTTAAAGGACAGGCTGCAGCTCAGGGTATCCTAGAAGAGATCACAGCGCCCATGCCCCCATTATTGACCATCTGAGAGGTTATCTATTTTACTACTCAGAAATAGATTTGTGACTAATATTGGACTGTGCCCAGCTGTGGTGCACATCCTAATGTTTACTGTTCCTTCTGTCACAGACAGAGGGAGATTATGGTGACGGCTGTTGGTGCTTAATGAGGTTTGCAGTCCCTCAAAGTCCACAGCTTTATATCTGAAGGTTTATTCTTTTTTTCTAGTCACATCTCTGTCCAATAGTTTTAACTAACTACTGTATTTCAACCGTGTATCCATTACTTTTAGCTGTTTCAACTTCTCTGCTTGTTTGCTAACTAGTTTCCATGCACCCTCCATTGCAACATGGTGTTCAAGTGCAACTGCTGACTCGATATGTGGTTTAGGGCTGGAAAATAAATCATTTCTTTTCATCATCATCGCGATATCAACTTGCGTGATAAACACAATGCGAAAGACACTTTTTGAGTTAGTTGAAAGAGAGATTAGTAGAAAACGCCTTTTGGGTTCAGTTCAATGTTCTATTTGTTAAATAAAATAATGTTGGAAATAACTTTCTTTCAGTTTTTTAATTCAACAAGCAATTTGTTTCTTTCATAACCCAAACTTTAGCATACATGACGGATCATAAAAGTTAAGCTGCTGTGGTGAAACAGGCAAGTTTTTTGCAATGTCAACATCTATGCTAAGTGTTAAACATTGCCTTTTTTTTGTTCCAATACATTTTTTACAATTATGAAGTGGCATGATTCAGGCTACTCGTGCTATTTCTAAGTGTTTTGGATCATCGCCAACAAACTGAACCCAGATGACTAAGCTGAAACCCTGGCAAGGATATTGTCGCACGTTTGAGTAGTTTTCTTCTTTGCCCCGAGTCTAACCTCCACTTGAAGGGTTGACCCGAGGAAGAATGCTAACATGTTAAGAGTGGGGGGTTGGAGAGTCTGTATGTAGAACGAGTTTGACAACCTTGCCTGTGGAAAAAGCAGCAGCCTTTAACCTGCTTTTTAATCTCTGTCCTCCCTACATTTCAGCCGCACACTCCCCAATCCTAAATGCACTTTTTTGTGCTTTGTGCTATTATTCATGCATGTAAGAATTAAAGGGGAATAACATTGAATTACTTGTTAAGTGTGTGAACTTTGTCTTATCTCTTACAAAAAGAGTTATTTTTCCATCTAATTTGTCCCCAGAAGCAATTACATGATCATGAATTCTCCTCACAAATTAATTTGGGAGACCATAGATTTGTTCAAAGCAGTGCCTGAAATGGGCTAGTACTCATCAGTACTGACTACTGGCACTTCAGATTTTTGTCCACATGAGTACCCTTACTTCTTATTGCATACCGCCATGAAATATGCATGTACAAATGGAAAATGGAAATCTATGTCATATGTAATGAGATGCATATCAAATGCATTTGAAGTGGGATATATGACCAAGATACATGCGTATAAATATAAATAGGCTATACCCAAGACACATACGTCATGCCATCGTGTCATGCCACTGCTGAATTAGGGCACTGGCACCTTTTTTGGTCCAATTCACGTTAAGAATCAATTTCTAATTCTATGCAAAACGTGCTACAGTAACATACCGCTCATTAAAGTGTTGAAGGTAAAATAAACATATGGTGGCTCTGCCAGTAAATGGACTATCTCTAGTCTTTTAGATCATTCTCCTCATCTCTTAACAAAAAAGCCAGAGGGTACCACAAATTAGATTCACAAGTGATCGAATCTCTCCCAGGCAACAAAACAACTTAACTGACAAACATTTGTTCATCAGCAGCACAGGGTTTGCACAACCCTTTGTTCATGAAGTAGTGCTGTGGCCTCAGCATGAGGAATGAACACGATAAGTTTGTCAGCTTGCACTGATCACCGCCTTTATCTTCCGTTCCTGTCTGGTGATCTTATTTGATTAGATTATTTACCTTGACTGTTGAAAACAAGCATGGCTACTGGCTAGAGATACAGAGGTGGCCATGAACTAGACTCAGTCCTTCTCCCAGCTTTCCTTACTAAAACTGGGTGGTAACAATTAGAGAGTTTTAAAAAAAAAACCTGCATTACAGAACCAATCCAAAGTCTTTAGGGCGGGGGCGGTGATGTGCAGAAGTTGTGTTGCTGTAAACACCGTCATACCAGCAGCACGTGTTTTACGAGATGGCTCCAGGATGGCTCAGTCACCGAAGAAAACTCCTTCAAAGTTTGTGGCGAAACATATTCCTCGCTTAGAAACAAATATAATCTTTCATTAGGACATGATTCATCCATCTGGCCGGATTATACTGTACATCTGCTTTGGAGAACATTACAGGACGAGTTACGTTGTTTCACTACGGAGGAGAAAAGGGGGGGCGCACCATTTCCGGTAAGGCATGTCCTTTGTCAAAATCTAAGGGCTGTTACTTTGTTACTGGCCCTTCTTGCCGGCGTCCAAGTAACTACCCTGCATTAGAAGTCCCCAGACGATCGGTAGGCAGAGATCACCGATCGTCTGGTATCGTGAGGATAGCCATGAAATAATCTGAGTGATCACTGCAACAATGAAACGTGTGAAGAGCACGAGTCTGTTTTAATGAGGGAGGATGTGGAATACAATTAGATTACCTCTATGTGACATGGACAATAGAGTTCCCTGCTTTCAGTTATACTGCAGTGTCTGTGTTGGAAACAGACTACAGAATAGTATTTAACTTTATTTTGTGTACCATTAAATGTTATGTTGAATATTACAGTTGTAATACTGGCCTAAAACAGTACACAGACAGAATTTTAAATGTGTTTGCTTTGTGCCACCAACATCTATCAAAGCCAAAGGTATTCAATTTAAAATTATACAAAACAGACAAAATCTGCACATTTTTGAGAAGCTGTAACCTAAAGTGTTTTACTTTTCTTCTTGATAAATGAAACGATTAATCAACTCTTAAAATAGTTGGTTCTGCAGTAGTCTCGCGTAGCCAGACCTATCTCCACAGCGTTATGTCCGTGCTGGAGGAAGGTCTGGATTCAGTGTGTTTTTACTCCTGGCCTGTTTGTATTTCCTTAAAGCAATCACAATCGTCCTGGGCGGCGCCACGCCCCGATGGTGCCTCTGCAAAATAGTGTCGGGAGGGAACCCGTTTTGATGTAACACCAACATGAAAATGTTGTAAACATTATTCTTTGTTGGTCTTTACAATCATTCACCGAAAGAACAGAGCAGACCTGCTGGATTACACAATCCAAATCTTCAAAACGTGTCATTTTCAGCATGTAGGTTGATAACTCGGAGGCTGGTGCCGTTGTTGACTTCCTGTCTCCAGGCAAGTAAGGCTTTATCCAGGCACTGTTCACCCAGCAAGCCAGACTAGTTCTGCACCAAAAAAAGACTATAAGTAATTTCCGACTTGACGTTAGTTCTCATTTAAGATTTTAAACTTATTATTAATTTTTTGTTTAACCTTTATTTAACCAGGAGAGTCCCACTGAGATTAAGAATATCTTTTGCAAGGGAGACCTGGCCAAGACGGGCAGCAGCATAAAAACAAACATAG
>JAOVVB010081766.1:0-28039 GCA_028570985.1 Heterobranchus longifilis
AAAAGAGCTTGTCAGAAAGTAAATCCCACACAGAGATGAGGACAGAGACTTTAAAGAAGTCATGTAAAAGCCCTTCAGTTTAGAACAATAAAGTCAGCATTATGTAATTAGAAGGGACGATGGTGTTGGTGGCCGTCTGTTGTTGAGAACTGCAGGGGGGGTTTGTTCTGTTTTCGCTGTTGTTTGATGTGAAAACACGAGTCTGTGTTCAGACAAGCAGACAAAACTGACTGTAATGTAACAACAACCAAACCCATCAGACTGCACTGTATAGCAGAGCCTGACCTGGTGTATCCCAGACATATCGGTATCTATCGGTTTATGTTGTCTGATATGAAAACCTTTTTTTACAGAACATAATGCAGAAAACAATGCTTGGGGTCATTTAGAAATTGCGTCATTACATAGTTCTTTATTTAAATGGTCAACAATTGACTGATACTGAATATACAGTACTTACTTGTACTTAACGTAATACATTGTATAGTGTATAATAACGTTAAATATTCTTTAATAAAGTTATTTGTTTAAGAAAGCAGCCTTCTGAGTACCTTTGCATAATCATATCAGTGCACAATCCACATAGAAAAAGGTCTATTTTCATTCCAACTCAAAAAATTCACTATGTCGGCCCCCATATCAGTAATTTTTCCCTTCTAAAATCGGTATTGGTCTCAAAAATCCCATATCGGTTGGGCTCTACTTTACAGAAACATAAAGTTACAGATGTCAGACCAACAGGACAACCAATCATCTTTATAAATGTTACAGAGTACTTCAGTGTGAAAGTTAATTCTTGATTTTGGTAACAGTGTGAAAGTTAATTCTTGATTTTGGTAACAGTAGTTTTACAAAATAAGCAGATCTAAAAGGTCAACCTGCTAGCATTTTTGCTAAAAAAGAAGGCCCTAAGAATGGCACACTTTAAAAAGTGACTGTTTGCCTCTGAGACTCTGATACATTGTGCCATCGCACTGATGGCGCCCACATAAAACATCATCGACTGGAAGTACATATTTATATCTGCCTTTTCAACAGCCTTCACTGCATCACTTTTGTTTCTCAGCTATGTTTAAAAACATTGCCCCCCCCCCCCCATCATTTACTTTTAGGTTATATTATCTAATGCACAGAAAGATCGATTAAAAAAAACAATATGACAAATGTCTTGTTTTGTCCGACGAATAGTCCAAACACCAAATATATTCCGTTTACAGTGATTTAAAAACAGGGAAAAGAAGAAAGTCCTCACATTGGACAAGCTAGAAACAAAGATTTTTTTTTGTTTTTGCTCATTGACTCAACTAATTGTTTCACTGCTACTAAAAACACATGAAAATATGTGCTGATATGTGGTGCCACAGCAGAGTCTGAAGGTTGCTGTAAACCCTGTAATTTACTAGACAATAAAGATATTAAACGACAGCAAGACAATATTTTACAGAGAAAAGAAAAGCTCTAAAGTATGTGTGCTCCAGCAGAGATGACAGGGTGACAGACTCACTGCTCTCAGTAAAAAGGACAGAGATAGGAGACAGTATTTAAGAGAAACAACCTGAGCCTCTTAACTACCTGTGTTTCTATGGATGTATACAAAGAGCATACCATTAGAAAGGATAGATGACAGACACGACAGACTTAAAATAGACCCAATGAGCCTCTTCCTGCTGCATCATAGTGGTTTACAGTCTTTTCTACTGACTCACTGCCAGTCACAGCCTCGTCTTGTCCCAGGTCTGGTGTTGAAAGGTGGAGTTAATGCAGAGGGAGGAGTGGAAACACTACAAATCACTGCTTTGTCTGGTTCTGATGGTAAAGTACAGGCTTCAGATTTGACTAGACGCATACAACAATTACTGCAGCAGGGCCTGCTGTGCTGTTGCTGAGGATGATGACGAAGGTCAGCACATTAGGTTAAAGCTGTGACCCCACAGGTTTTAATTTGCCTTGTACTAGACCTCTGAATCAGTGCCCACATTTCTGATTTGTCAAATAATTCAATTACGTCTGCTGTTAAAAGTCATATTTGAATTAATTGCCCGGGGGGCAATTAAAAAGGCACGCAGAGTAGCATACTACAGAAAGGTAAGTTGTGCTCACTGACAGCTGTTCCCTCGGTGGAAATAAGAATAAGGGCGTCATGTTCTGTCAAAATGGCCATAAAAACAATGATAGAGGATGATGAGGTGTTTCCAGCTCTACAGGTTGTTGTAAATGTTTCTTTGATCAACACAACAAGCGTTTAAGTTTACTGCTCCTGCTTCGGTTGAAGCTTCCGAGTTGATAAAAAATTATGTTGGCAGGACGGATATGTCATTTGCTTCTGATTGGTCAGGGTAAAATGAGGTGCAAAATTTGTTTTCCTAACCCACACAAAAATGGCAGCCAAAAGGTGAAGATGCAGACGACCACAACGTCCCCAGTTTCACTTTGATTCTACTTGTCCACAGGATCCATCATTTCCACGCTTCCCATTTGAAAGCAGCCGTGCAATACCTTCGGTAGCGCTGTGGCACATTTTGAGAGATGAGGCGTCAATGATGGCCGCTCCTCATTTGCATAAAGCTGAGGTCTAGGCTAATTTATGCAAATCAGGGGCGTCCAGTGTGACTCGCCGCCTCTGAATACTCCCGAAAAACCTTTAAACTAAGCGTTGTCAATCTAAAAAGAGGACAGTTTCAGCAACTGCATGGCTTACTTCTCGCCTCAAATGTTTTCAGGAACACATTGCGGTGGACTGTTTTCGTAATATAAAAGAAAGTTTCCAAACGAGCTGCAATGTTGGTCCGGTTTGAAATCCAGGAGCCCATGAGTGAAAGCGTTTGTCGTGGTAGGAGGGTGTAGCCTGTATGTTTTCTTTGTTGGTCAGTAGTCATGGAAGAGAAACTGACAACTGCTGTGTCAGGATACAGGCGTCCAATGCTGGGAAGCAGCACGACCTCTCACGTCCAAAAATGCCCTGTGGACATATACCATGACTGGGACCTTTGTTGGTCAACTGTTACATGTGACTAGTAGCAGACTTCATTATTTTGTTTACTTAAAATCAAATTATACTTAAAATTTTGACATCCGCTGACCACAGACCATGTGCAGCAACTGCCAACCGAAACAGCCAAGTATATGTATGAAGGTCTTTTTTATCCACATCATGCTGGCCTCCACTGCCATATTACTAATGTTCAGTTATTTTGCATTTTGAGTGTATAGACTCTGAAATAGAAGATTTATCTTGCAAACTGGCAACGGTCATAATTTAACAATAACAACATTTTACTCCCTTCATATTCTGCCCACTGTGAGACCAGTTAATAAAGATTTTGAACTACAATGAACTACTGAACTGACAGTAATGTGTCTGTTGTTTCAGGTAAGCAGGGCCAGTGTGTGTACCAGGGTCTGACCATGTTCGACCAGGCCGTCTGGTCTCCAAAACCCTGTGTGACTTGTCTGTGTACCGGAGGGCGGGTGGTTTGTGACGAGATCACCTGTCCCATAATGCACTGCCATTTCCCCTTCACCCCCGCCGGGGAGTGCTGCCCCGTCTGCATGGAGTCAGGTAGAAACACAACATGTGGCAATGCCATGGTGCAACATCAAGAGGCAACAGAGATGAGCAATGTTTCTGACAATCAGGGCCAAAATATGAAGGGTTTCATTCAACACTTTACATCATAAAAACTGTTTTTGTACAACATAATCATAATTAGTTGTGAAAACATTATTGAGATGTGGGGCATGGCAACACTCTTACCCTCAGCCTTCCAGCAGGTTACTTTTATCAAAAAGTAGATGTCAAATTTCAGAATTAAACATTTAATCATGCAAGTTACATTACTTGTCACTGGTGTCATGTAATAAATTAAATTAAACTGTTTCCATCTCTGATGCCTCAACAAGTTTCCATCATGGCTTTAAAAAATGTGTTTTGCACATTTTGGGTCAGTTCAATACACATGTTGTGAAAGTATTAACATGTCTGTATTACTGAGAGGTACCACATGTTGTTTTCAACATGTCCAGGATTGGTTTCACCTTACTGTCGATTAAACCTCATCAAATTGTAGACTGGATATACATCTGAATCTACAACAAATACATAGATGTATAGAGGAGTTGCAGTGCATCATTATTGTGAGATGTATGCAGACTGCACACATGCTGGAGGCAGAAAACAAAGTGAGAGTTTGTGGGGATGTCACGTCACCATAAGAAGGTGTGTTTCACCATAAACTGCACAAATGACAAACGTGATGGGTGGAAGTTGTTCAATATCCCAAGAAGGAAACCCTCAGTCAGAGCTAGTAGCTGTTAGCATCTAGCAATCTGGCCAGAGCTCTGGATTTTAATAATGTGGTAGATAGTTTTGTACAGAAACTGGTGAGGAACGCCTGCTTTAAGGTCATACAACTCACACGGTTACTGTGTATTCATGGTTGTGTGGTATCCGAGTAGTGCAAATGTTTGTCAGGCTCTGTGATCAATGCTTTGCTGATCAGCTCCATATACGTTTAATGTGTCAGTGTGGGACTTGGTGACAGCTGATAGAGGTGGCAGACTGAACATCGTTTTCATAGAAAACATCACAAATAGGAGTTTCTTTTTCCTGTGTGGCTGATCAATAAATCCTGTATCGACAGTTTCCTATGAGTGAAGTTTTGCATGTATACACTACAGTCATCTGATCTGATCAGTTGTTGCATTAACACATCTGGCATAATCTGATGGCAAACAGCAGGAATGTCATTTAACTTCTCACTAGTTGTATTGATTAGTGTTATCACTGCCACCAGCTTATGTTTCTCCTTTCAGCTTCAGTTTCTTGTGTAATGTTGTCTAGCTAAGTGTAGTAAAAAAGTCTTAGAAATGTGAGAACGAGTTTCACATACAAATTTACTAAACAATATTTTTTACCGGTTTCAATCAAAATGCTGTATTTCTAAAAGTGTTCATATATAAATGATCCTGACATTGAGTTTTCTACCTCCCTGCTGTGCGTGCATCCTTTATTGTAAACAGGAAACCTGTCTATACAATCTTTGTGAAGTTATGTAGTAAAAAAAATAATAGTTGAATTGACAGTAACTGACTTGCTCACAGTCATACACTGCACACTCACTGTGTGCATGTATGGAGGTGAAGCAGGAGAAAACCTCTCAAAGTCATTTTGTCTATGACTTGTCACTGTGTGTAGATGTATGCAGAATACTGCATAACATCATAGCAATAACCATAGAAACATGTATATCTGTAGAAGTACACTGTGTACAAGAATGGGATCTGGTCCAGACTGGTCTACAGCAGCCGCCTGCTCTGTAGCTACAACAAGCTGGTCTTGTACCTGTCTGTCTGTCTGTCTGTCTGTCTCCAACACTAACACACAGCCGTCTCTCTGTCCACCTCCTGTATGTCTGTCCCACAAACTTCCATCTCCATCCTGTATCATTCTCTTTTAGTTTTCTTTATTTTTCCCTACTTTTTCCTCCCATTCTTCCTCTCTTGTCTTCTCCACTCTCCTATTTCTATTCTTCCTTCCTCCGTTCTATACCGTCACCTTTTTCTTTCCTCTCGACCACCTCCTGCCCTCTGATTGGCTGCCCCGCACCGCCCTACACCCACCCTAGACCCTGACCTCAGCCTTGACCTTTCTGGTGACTCCCCAGTTCCCAACGACCCCAAAGAACCCGGCGAGCCCGCGACCCCGCTGACCCAGGAGGAGATCCAGCGAATCCTCTGGCGGGAGGAAGAGGAGCACCGCGAGGAGGAGGAGCGCCTGAGGAAGAAAGATGAGGCGAGGAAGAAGAGGAGGAAGCAGAGGAAGGAGCAGGCGGAGAAACAAAGGAAGATAGTGGAGGAGAGGAGGAGGGAGGAGGAGAAGGCGCTGAGGTTGCAGGTGGAGAAAGAGGAGGAGGAGTGGAGGAGGCAGATGGAGGAGAGGAGGAAGCAGGAGGAGAAGAGGAGACAGGACGAGGAAGACAGGAGGTGGAAGGAGGCAGCGGAGAGAGAAGCGAGGGAGAAAGAAAGGAAGCTAGAGGAGGAAAGGAGGAGGCAGGAGGAGATGCTGAGGGAAGAACTACTGGCTCTGGTGGAAGAGGAGGAAGGGGAGGAGGTAGAGGAGGAGGTGTGGCTGAGAGGAGATGTGTTTGAGATGCCCCCAAAAGAACCCAGAGAACCCGAGGAACCAGACCTCTTCCCTGCTCCGATCCCGAGACCTCCTGCTGTGACAGAGTACGAGCTGAAGGAGATGGGAGCAGAAGTGGAGGAGACAGAAGATGAAGGGGAGGAGAGGGAGGTGGTGGTAGTGAACAGAGGAGGCCTCCCTCGAGGCTGTGACATCTCCGATGTCACTCTGACATGTGATAACGCCAATCTCATCTACTTCCCTCCTCTGGCCATACCTGAGCTCAAGTCTCTCAGTCTGGAGGGTAAGTCCGCACCACGACAAGACAAGGACAAAAGTAGTGCCAGAGAATTCCACGTACTGCAACATGCAGAGGAATCTTTACCACTTTAACACATATGTCACTAGTGTGAGAGTCAGCATTTTATTGAATCCACATCCAGTATCTAACCCATTTGGACTCAAGTTTTCAAAGGCTCAATCATTTCCTAAAACATCTAGGCACTGTAGTTATTAGCAAACATTATTCAAACAATAGTGCATTTGTTGTTTTCTATTTTAATACACATTTGGTGCTCTAGTGAGTATTTCCAGCAGCAGGACAGTGTATGTGGGATTGAGTTAAAATAAGATACAACTATGACATTTGTCAGACTTGTAGCTTAGCAAATTCTGGCATTTTAACTACCTGGAACTGGAATAAAAACTTCCGGGTAGAAAACCGCTCACATACATACAATTTAACAGCGCTGAGCAAACGGGCGAATGTATACATCTCATTCATCTAAAATGCATCGGCCACAGACTATGAAGAGCTTGAGTTTACTTTACCCAACAGCGACATCTCACTGCCGGTCGGACTGCTAGTTTTGGGTAGATTTGGTTCATCAAAGACGTTAGGAAAGCAGCACAGTATATAAAATAAACACAGCAGAAATGTCAGGTCAGACCACCGTGTTTTACTATGTATCTTTAAACGTTACAGTTATGGCTGAAAATGATGATTTCACATATATCCACAATTCAAAACAAGTGATTGTTGTTGTTGATTGTTGTGCGATGTCACGGTGATTCGGTCTATAAAACAGAAGCCAGAAACACACTGCAATCACAGAAAACCTGCCAATTTTCCTGCTCTCAGTGTGAACTGACAGAAACTCTTCTGACCATAGGTAACAACATCACCAGCATCCCAGCAGAAGCCTTCAATGGCATCCCCAACCTAGAATGGATCAACCTGAAGAAAAACAAACTCACCTCTGCTGGCATTGATGCTAAAGCCTTCAAAGTAAGACATTAAACCATTGCAGCCCTTCAAAATAAAACCCTTTTTCCCCCTAACCATCACTCAATTCTAGTATTTAAAACATGGCGTTTAAAACAGCATCTAAAGTAATGCAATCAACCAGAAAGAAAATAAATATGGGTGAATTTCTCTGATATGGCGACAATATTCTTAAAGACCTTTAGGTGTCACATAGACCAACAAGACAAGTAACGGAATAACTAATCAGTTAGTTTAGTGAATTTCATGTAAAACTTAAACAGTTAAAAAATTAGGTTGTTTTTGTGGGGGCATCACCTGAAAGCTGTGAATCTATAAACAGGCAGAAGAGAAAGATGGACAGGCATTTCTGGAATTATTATTTGTGGTATGAATGGGGGCAGTTCCTAGTATCACCAGTACCTGTGTGTGTGTGTGTGTGTGTGTGTGTGTGTGTGTGTGTCAGGGTCTGAAGATGCTAAGGCGTCTGTACTTGGACGGGAACCTTCTAGAAGCCGTGCCTGCTGACCTTCCCCCCACCCTGCAGGAGCTGAAGATCAGCGAGAACAGCCTGAGAGCAATCAATGAAAACAGCTTCCAAGGTACTGCCACAGTATCAGTCAATGCCAATAGATTATTGATTATTGATTAAATCAAACTCTGTTGGTCTTTCTGAACTGTAAAAGTACAGTTCACTCTGTGAACATCAAAATGACTCGGAGTAGTGTGTCTTTCTCCAGGAAACCCTCTTTGGCCAAATGCAGTACTGCAACCCATTCTCATTTCCAACTCGTCACATGGACGCATTGTCAGGAACCCTTGGCGTCACTATTGAATGCACTGGGTAGCTCTACACGTTAAAATGTGACGCTCAAATATGACGCACACGGTCGCGTCAAAATATGACGCTCACACGTGAGACATAGTTTACATTCTGAATACAACTACTTGTTTATGTTTAGGCAACAAACCACTAGTAAGTTTAGGAAAAAGACCATGGTTTGGGATAAGTGCGTTTGTCAACATTGACTTTTGGTTTCACACAGGACACAAACAGCGGTCTGCTGGGTCAATGTCCCGTGTTTGTTTGACCCATCCACCACCTCTCCCACTCACCCTAAACAGATTTCTTGCTCTAAATACACGTTACATGATGTTAAGAGCACTTGCTCTGAGCATCTAATATTGCCGCAGGTGGGTTTACATTGAAGTTAGTTGAAAGCCCATGCAGTGCATCTCATACAGATGCTAAAAGGTGCCTTGTGTGTCGGTATCAGACACCGCGACAAAGCGGCGATATTTGACAAGTTGGGAAGAGACCGGTCTGGACACTCAGGAGTTTCATTTTGCAGTTTGGCCCACTCACTGAGATAATGTTAATTAGCTACAGTTGACTAAAGTTGGCGGTGACAGTCAATACAAAAACAAACCTCTACACATGATCAGCAGCAGAATTGAACCACTGAGAGCTGTTTTTCTCCAGGGGCACTGCTGAGATTCAGAGTTTAATTAGTTTCAACTTTCAGGCTTTGGAAACAAAAAGTAAATTGGAGCCTGTTTTGAGAATTTTTGTTCTAAGCTGCTGTTTTAAAGTTAGAAAATGAGCCTTCAAGTTCAACTTTGATCTTGTCAGTGACCTTTCAATGCACAACCAATGAGACGATAGCCGTCTCTGACAACATGTATGCAACCTGTGATGGATGGTGTCCAAACCCTCCTTTATAGTCAAGCTTTTACCTGTCTTCTTTCTCAGTGGAGAATAATAATCTTTTGTATTACATAATTCTCAAATGGTCTTTTTTATTGTAGGTGCATAGTTTTGTTAATGAAATTTCCTGACACTTTCCTGCTGACCAGACACTCATTGGTGAAATAAACCTACGCTACACATTGCCTCTGCTCCCTGCCCTGTGATCAACACAGCTCATACCCCTGATCATGTGCTGAGGGTCTTCATTGTTCAGCTCTACTCTTGTGCACTACTTTTTGAGAAACTATGTTTCACAGACGTTGTATAAATGTATGTTACACATAAATACATGATCATTTGCTGTTTGTTTTGCAGAGTTACTGTTTGACTATTATAGTTTGACAGATGTTTCCTTGCTGCACTGATTGCAAGACAAATTTCCAGTTTACAATGACGTTTATCTATTTTTATCTTCAAGATCTGAGCAGCCTGGTGATTCTAGAGCTGGAGGGAAATCTGCTGAGTGAGGGGAATGTTGATCCTCTGGCCTTCGCTCCCCTCATCCACCTCTCCTACCTCCGACTGGGCAGAAACCACTTCCGCACCATACCACAAGGCCTTCCCATTTCATTGCTGGTATTAAGTAATATCTGTTTACATAACTACTGTAGCTCTCCAGCTCTTACATATTCATTCCCCACACTTAGCCATACGTTTGACTTTCTTCATAAAAAAGTCCAGGACACAGTGCTCTCTACTGGGTTCGAAAATAAATGGCCAACTGCTGCTTTGGTGTGATGGTACCACTAAAAAACTGACCGTGAAACTAGTCATCATGGCTCAATCCTCAATGGACAACATATTGTTTTGAATTAAATCTATCAAGCATTCAAAGTCAGTCAGTCAGGAATTTAGGTTTGCTGATGCTCAGTGTTTTCTTTTTGGCTCTGATGTTTAAGATTCCTCCACTGAGTAAACTCTGCTTCTACCTGTGGGAAACCAGTCCACCCAACTTGTAATTACAGCCTCTGGTTAACCACAAACACTGCAAACCACCAGGGACATGCTACTGCTGTAAATCCACCTTAAAACAAACCTCATGCTATGACATTGGAGAGTTTCTACACACTCTAGAAATCCAAAACCCCATACATTTTCTGGGATTACAGGATGTATCAGACACTTTCACCTTTGTATAGCCAAGTATGATTATGATCTTGATGTAGAGTAACTAAGCAGACACCCAGAATGAGTCCGGTGTTCACCTGATTATATGACTGTCTGATTAGACAGTTTTAAGACTGTAGGTAGAATAAACTGGAATTTAGTTTTGGGGTGGATTATGCATTTATAACCTGAAACAGTCCCAACAAACCACAGACTTGTCTGCCAAGATCTCTGAACCAAAAGCACTCAGTTAACAGAGCAGTTTAATGACAAACTTGTAACCCATTAAAAACTAGAACACATAATATTATGGGATCCTACTGTGACTCTGACACTAAATTCCAGTGATTGTCCACAAGTTTCCAGCAATCAAAGCATTTTCCTTTCTGAGCGTGAGGATGTCAAACATTTGGTTTCCTTTTTCTCTCCAGGAGCTGTACTTAGAGAACAACCTGATTGAGGAAATCTCAGAGGCAGTTTTCAATCAGACCCACAGTCTGAACGTGGTTTCTCTGAGACACAACAGGCTGGACGAGACCAGGATTGCCCCGTTGGCCTGGATCAACCACAGGTCTGACAAAAAGAGAGACCTGTTACTATCACCCATGATTCTTCAGAGTAGAAGGAATTCACTATGTATTTCAATCGTCATTTTGGCTGTTACTATTACAGATATTACTGAGTGTTTCAAAGAGTAGGAACATTTGTTTTGGCACTATATTGATTGATCAACAGTGGATGGTATCTCATTTCTGTAAAATGTTTCTCCTATTAGCTGTCATCAAGGACAACCAGTCAATCACTTATGATCTCTCTCATTTCCATTTCCCTACTTCCTACCCTCATCTTTCTCCTTCTCTACAGAAATCTGGAGTCCATTGACCTTTCACACAATGACCTTTACCTGGTTCCATCATACCTACCCAGATCTCTGGTCCACCTAGTGCTGGTGGGAAACAACATAGAGAGGATACCTGGTAGGTGGAAACACCTGGCTGACAAACATGACACCAAGCAGATGGAGGGGTTTAAATGCTGGACTGAGCACTTCCTCAACAACTTTTAGGCCCCCCAAAAATTAAGATTGGCATACTACTGTATTCTCAACAGCATGAAAAGAGCTATAAATTGATTATAGAGCTGGGGCAACTACGTCATGGCACATTGCATTGTGGTCTGGGATGCCCAGGGGACCGCCATATTGCCGGGTATGCAGATCTGCAGCAGGCAGACAGCGCTGTATTCTTGGATTTATTCATTGTCAACCACAACCACACAGCGAAAACAAACACAAACTAACACAGATGGTAATAGATGGTAATAAAACATTAGTGTAGTGAATTGGCTCTGTTCTTAAGGCTAACGGCGCTCAATTAGCACTCTGGCAACATGTTTTACTGCACAGCCAAAACAATATTTGATACAGAGTATGTATGGACTCTGGCTCAGTACGGGCTGTGTGCCCGTAACTCACACAATGCATTGCATTTATCACGTCACGATCCCCTGCTCTATAGGTGATAGATTTCAAAATATATGAAACAAAGGCAAATTATGTGCCACGACCATCTGTACATCAAGTAATAGTTACTAGGCAGAATTACTTTAGCCCTTTTCCACTGCAGGAACCATCTCATCTCCACCATTGTTGTCTGTCCCATGACCGTTTACTTCATTCACCTATTTCTGACATTTTATAGAAATAATAATGAATCAATAATCCAAATAATCATTAGTAGACTGTACAACAACAGGGTCATAGTCTCCCATAGTTACTTGTTTCCTTCCAAAACCTCCACAGGTTACGTCTTCGCCCACATGGACCCTGGTTTAGAGTACCTCTACCTCTCTTACAACAAACTGGATGGGGAGGCAATCGAGCCCGAGTCGTTCTTCGGCTCGTACCACTCCATGGTGGAACTATGTCTGGACCACAACCAGCTGGTCTCTGTCCCGTCTGGCATCAACGAGATGACCAACATACACTTCCTCAGACTCAACAATAACAAGATCAGGTAAGAAGTCATCACAAATATCTGTTAGGGTAGAAGGTTTTCCTGTGATTTTAAAATGATTACTTCCTGTGAATATATCACTGTTTTTCCAGTTTGATTTTAAAACAGGACTATGAATAATTGATCATAAAATTACATTTATTAAAATGTTCTGATGTTAGTCTTTCAAACTTTATATTACGTGCTAATATTTTGTAGTAGGACAACCATTTCTGTTGAAAGTAAACTTTTTTGAAGTAGAAAAAAAGAAACAATTGGAACCTAAAAGATTTTGATCCTGTTTTTCATCAGGTCCTTTTACTGGTACCAGTTTTAATAGGTGCAAATGGTTATATGGGGGTGTATGATTTTAGCATGACGAGTAACTGGAAGAAACAGTTGACCAAGTTAAATTACTGCAATAAGAGCATTTCATGGTTGAACTATGTCTACAACAGTTGGGTGGTAATGACGTTTGGAGAAGGCGTCTTTGATTTAATATACAATATTTCTCAATACATGAATACAGCCAAACTAACATTTCAGGTTCCTGTCTGTCATTTCTACCAGTTATGATAACATTGTAGTCAACAAGTGTCTAAGGATAGAGGGTATCATATGTACAGAACACCTTTGAAGATTGGTGATTTTGGGCTACATCAGAGGTTTGACTTGACCAAGTTAATTGCTGAGATCTGAATACTGTGTTCCTAAATCATTAATTTGATGAGAACATGAATATCATGACTAATAGAAATGAGGGACAAAACAATCTAAAGAAGACCCAAGTTGTAATAAACAGGAATTATCAATTGACAGTGTCAATGAATGGTGTGTTATTCATTTACAGTATAATGAAAATAGAGATTGTTTCTTTCTCAAACTACAAACATAACTTTACCGTCAATTTAAGTAAAGAAAAATCTAAATTAAATACAGTTCTATAAGACCAACAACAAAGACTCCCACAACAGACCAGAGCCGAACCAGAGACTGACTCACTCATCTCTGCCAGCCAGACAATATTAAAGCTTAAAGTTTACTGAACGGAGAGTCGTCTTGACGACAAGAAACAAAACATGTTGATTCATGTTTCCACCTGAGAGTAACCCTGAATCATGTCATTACTCACTCGGGTCCATGCATGGTACAAACACTTAGGCCAGGGTGCTGCATGGTTTTATATAAAAGTAACATTTTTAAACACCATGACAATAATTTAAACTCCATACAATGCTCCATCTTCACTGCCAAGATGGCGCTGACACTCCAGGTGGGAAATTGTAACCAGCATCCAAGAAAATACTGCAGATTATTTTAACATATGAGGTACTGTACAGTACACACAATAACAATTAGGTTCGTTATTGCCACACTGCAGTTTCAAGGCAGAAATTCTTAGCTATGGTGTTAACTGCTCATTTCTTGTAGCATATAAAAAACACAATAACCATAGACATGTTAACAAGGTTAAAAACTTTATTTTCTAGATTTCTGATTTTCCTAGATGTAACAAAAAGTATATTTAACTGCATCCTGATGTTGTGTCTTCCAGGAGCATCCCTGATGAAGGCATCTGTGACCCAAACCACAGCGGAGACTCCACCATGGTGGCCCTGAGACTGGAAAACAACTACCTCGACCCCCAGAAGATCTCACCATCAGCCTTCTCCTGTGTACGCTCCTCCTCCAGTGTGGTCTTAAAACCCCAAAACACCAAGTGACCACACAAAACCAAAAGCTAAAAGACAATTGTTTAATCCCCCAGAAACAGGGGCAAAGATTTTGGTTTTTAATGTGCCAAGAGAAGTCAAAAGCTAAGATACATTTCCCCTCCCCAGCTTCCTCTGATGTTCAAACGACACCCCAAATAATAAATTATTCTCACATAATGTACAGGTTGAACATGGAAAAATTTAACTGTCAAAACACAGTTATTGCTGATGTAATTTGCATTATGGGAATACAGTGTTCTGTCATATCCTTGGACTGAACCCTTACGAGCTGCATAAAAGATTTTCTTCTTCTTTGGCCCTAATACACCGTTTTAGGTATGGTAAGTTGTTTTGTAGTGTCGCCTGGCTCACCTTAACCTTGTATGAAGATGACAGAACACCTCCAGACTTAAAATCAAACACATCTGTCTCCTTGAGTTAAATGTTAAACTCTCTAAAATGGAAAGAACTCCTGCACCATACCCAGTAAAATGAAAACGCTAATAAAGAAATGGAAAGAATTCAGTGAAATGAGACCACAAGCCCAACGCATTATTTTTAACAACCTCACCACCTTCATGTTCCATTTCTCAGCTCCATTTCTTCCAATGCCTTCTTTCATAAAAGAAAAACTCTGACATGGAAAGGAGTAGTGTGGTCACGTGTGACACATCCTTTGGGCTCTTTGTGTTAAAGATTAAGAGCAGCGGTAAAGGATTACGTTAAAGTGAGTGCTATTGGAGCGCTAATCCCTCAGACAGATAAAGAGACAGACGATGTAATGACATGTCCGCCCATTTCCTGCATCTTTTAAATTCTTTATCTGCACTTAAGCGGACAGAAGTAGGAGAGTAACTTCCTCTGGTGCAGTTAAGTCCGATTTATTCTTGAAGCAATGAGGATTCGAGGTATGGTGTAGGTTTTGATTTATAGTTCAGCGTCAGATTTCGCTCATTGATGGCCCCACAACAATGCATGTATTGCACATTGGGACATATTGTGCCTTAATTATATTCTGCGCAATAACTGTCTCACTTCACTTTGTGATATAGAGAGACAGTGGGTCAAGCTCATACTTGTATAACTGGCATTACATCCAGATAATGTCTATTTCGCCTTGTCTCATTATTGAACAGGAGACTATTAAATGCAGTTGCCGTGTTTACGTGGTTTCAGAAGGTTTGTATAGATTTTCATGGAGATGGGTATCTGAGGAAACAACCTTCTAACAAATGCCTTTGACATGTGGGTGAAACCATTGGATCGGGAAGTATTTTCCCCCCAACTGTCAACTCAGTGTTCCTCAACACAGAAACGTTATTTAACCATATGTCTATGCTTATGCTTCAATTATCATAACGTTTTAATAAGTCAACATCAGCACTGACAGTGAATAAAAGAAGGCTTCTGCAGGTTGGGAGAGTAATTCCTTTATGTACGAGTGGGGAAGATGTGGATTAAATGCTCTTGTAGTACTTACAGATTGTACCTTGTTACTAAAATACTAAAATAGCATTGACTGGAGGTACAGTGTACCCAGCAATTTGAAATGTCAATTATTGTTAAGATCTGTTTTTATTGCAAATACCAGAGATTCTGCATTGAAATACATCTCCCACTCACTTTGCTCTTGGCTGGCCAATATGCATACATTATATGACAAAATGTCTATTTGATGTGTCAACAATCATATATTATAGTTAAATACAATGTTATGATGCAGAATTCAAATAAACTTCATGTTCCCATTACTGCCTGATTGATGAAGTCCCACCAACAGTCACTAAGTCATATGAATGAAACATTTCAGAATTAGAAAGTCACACTCTCTGGTCACTATACTACTAAGATAATGGGATCATTATGACAATAACAGCACTGCCATTGGTAGTCATGTTCATTATGTTTCAAAGTGCAATGCCGCATAAAATTGAATATACAGTGTTCTTGTAGCTATGAGGGTTCGCAAGGGTCCCCGTGACAAATTTCATGAGCTGCACATTCTTCAGGTCCTAATGAACATCTGTGCAGATGACTGAGACTGTGGCTGTCTATCTGCACATGCCTTCTTGTTGTTGTCGAGAAGTTCATTTTGATTCCTAGTGTGCCTGAGTGGAACGTACTAAAGCCCTTTTTTAGGCTAAATACAGAAAAAAACGTATGCTATAGCGGCTGAAATCATTTTTTAAACATAAACACATACTGTAACCAAGATATTTAGTGAGCAGGACATTTGACAATGTAAAAAAAACTTGTCAGTGCTCTTTGGTGGACAAACTATGAAATGGAGACACTGTTTCTAAATTAAGTGTATCTTTGGAAGATATCTTCGTAGAGCGGTCGACATTTTGATTTCTAGACACCTGATCTATTGTTTGTTTTTTATGTGAAACTTTTTATGTTGCTGTCTTGGCCAGGACTCTCTTGTAAAAGAGACTCTGAATCTCAATGGGAATATTCCTGGTTAAATAAAGGTTAATGAAAAATGGGGTGGAGTACAGAACCACATACACTGCTGACTTTTAGCAGTCTTAACAGATGTTTATTATCTAGAACAGAACAAAGCTGATTCAATTACAGCTGTCCCTGCATATAAGTTAAGGGACTGTTGGTTGACTGTTATGAATCTCAGTGCCTCTACAGTGAATTCTAACCTGTTCTAATAATTTCCAAGAAAGCTGAAAATATACGATTTATTGAATCTTATAAGCCATCGTCTGATGATCTGGGAACTGCCATGAATGAGCACAATACCAGACCTCTTTGAATGGATGAAAAGTGGTGATTCAGAGGTCTGGAACGAGGCTACGTAAGTCTCATGTTTCCATCTGGAACACTGTAGAACACCTTGAGGTTTTTTTAAGGATTAGACGGATGTTGATACTGAATGCAAATACTCAACCTGTGAGGTGTATGAGTCACATCTCCAAACAAGAAGTTGAATTGTATTCCACTGAATTCCCTGATCCCTAATCAGCACTTATACATTGAAGAGTAAAATCATTTTCTTTCATGTTATCAAATTAACACCTCAGACCTCAGGGAGGAGGTGAAGGCATGGTGACTATTAAAGAATGAGTCATGATAAAATGTGGTTATCTTTGCATCACATGTCCTCAACCCTCATGCAATACACATTCAGTGAAAGCTGTAATTATCAGAGCTGAAAGCCAACTTTATCATAATATTTTCCTCTGGAAGCCTGAGGTTTAGGATCATTTACTTCAGTAGCAGACAGATCTAAAGGACGATTGGAACAGAAAAGCTAAAATGTGAAGAGCACAAAAACCTCAGCTCCGTCTTTGGTAAGACAAGCTGGAAATATTAGACAATTATATACAGACAAAAATAAATCTAAAAGTAGAAAGGCAATAAAAACAACAATCAGTAATGTCTGGTAACTTTCTAGATGCTGGCAGTCATCATCTCATCATCTCATCATCTCATCGTTCAGCTGGAAAACCTTCCAACGAGCCGAAGCTCAAAGATCAAACGTTTTCCTGTTGAAGACAGAAAAATCTGCCAACATGAACAGCTGCTGCGTTCATCAGTCTCACGAATCAAACATATGAAGGAACAATCTAATAGTCATTAGTCACATAAGCTCTTCAATGCTCCTCAGGTTGTAGGCTTATGGCTTGTAATCAAGTTTTATGTACTTAGCAGACATCTCATCAGGTATAAGATTGGACCTTCTGAATGAAGTTATACAAAAAAGCATATATACAAAAGCAGAAAAGATAGCATTTATTTTTTCAGTTGTTCATCTGATGTTTACTTATTTCTTCATGTTCCTGGATAATCCTACCTTTGCAGCCCCTAATTTTTTTCAAATAAAATGAAAAATGACTCTTTAGTTGACATGGTCAATATATATTGATGCAATTAGGTCACAAGCAAACAGCAACCTCCGGGACTGAAAAATGAAGTCAACGGAGAAGTGCCAAAAACTGCAGTTCCTTGAATGGCCACTTGAGGCTGGCTCCAAAAGTAAGTCAATCCCATAGACCCCCATGTTAAAATGCCCAACTTTACAGCAGAAATAAACATGTTTACAGCCTGGTACAAAAAAACAGTTTTGCCCATTTTTGGATTAGCCGGGGTTTAGGCGACATCAGGAACTGCCAAGATGGTGACGGCCGGAGCCACCCACATTGAGCTTCATTTTGGCCCTATGGGTGATGTCATGGAGACTACGTCCATATTTTATACAGTCTATGGTCACAAGTAGGTATTACTTCATTTTAAGGAGTCACAAGCCAAAAAGGTGGGGAACCACTGATCTAACCCACTTTATTTGTAGGTAAAACTAAGTGAGGGGGCACTTAAGATGTATTATTAAAAGCATACTGCTATCCTAACTTATTTCAAACTTCTACTTACCAACTAAATAAAAAAAATAGAGTGTGCGGAGGTACTTTTTGGTAAGGAATTGTAATTAATTCATCCTGAGTGTACCACCAGTCTGTATTTCCCCTATATTTAATGCCAAATTACATGATCCTATAATACAGCTATCATCATGCTGTCTGACGTTGCTAGTGTCAAGTCTTTTTTAGCTTCCACTAGTCCTTTTACATTTATTAGAAACTTGATGGACAGAATGTGTTACATTGTTTAACTGATTTTGCAACAACGACCGGGCTGTGAGTAGAAAAAACTGCAAATTGAGGAACTTTACTCTGAAAGAAACCACTGATTGATCAAAACATAGGGGGCTTGTCGAACTACACCAAGAAGGGTAAATATAGAAATGGACACAGGTTTGGCTCAGTTAAAACTCACTGCTATGACACAATCTTCTATTTATACTTTGACTCATCTGCCAATATTGTGAGCCCATTTTATGATGAGTTTGCTGTGGATGCTCATAATTACCCCTGGGTACCCAGGCTCCCAAGCACTCATGGAGTTTATACCCAATATTTATAATCATCATCAGGACTCATGGTGAGGTGAGGTCATGCTGAAGTCATGGTGAAGGATGGTGAACACTAGTCTGTTGTGCAGACTGGCTGCAGCAGGTAACACGCTGAGCTGAACCTGTCACCCTACTCTTCCTGGCAACAAGATGTTCCTGTGGCACTAAAGCAACAGCAACGCTGAGGCAACTCCTTGGCACCGTCGCCCTACAAGTTGTCCCGGTGACTCACAGGATTTGAATGATCAGATGGAAGAAATTCTTCTCAACTCAGAACACAATAAGCTCCAGACGGTCCAGAGCCGTCACAGACGTCTGATGGGTTGGAAAGTATGAGATCCTGAGAGAGAAGAGACATCCTGACCGCCTCCCATCGGGAATGCAGACCGTCTCCCATCAGGAAATAATCGCGAACATTTAATTTGCAGTTTGAATACTGTAATTCCAACAATTACGCCATAGATTTTTTTCACTACCACAAACCAATTTCCCTCTTTGGACTATTGAAGCTACTGAATTAAAATTTTCTGTGGCAGACCAGTCAACTGAGAAGTATGAGGCTTTCATACACAAGATCTTCCTGAACAGAAGATGACGGCACGACAAACGTTCTGCTCAATACAAAAGTTCAACATTTTAAAGGTTACTTTTGAACCTTTTTGGACAGACAGGTTATTGATATCCAGGCAAACAGAACACAATAGGATATACTGTTGGGCGAGTGGTGCTTACCGTGCAGAACAAAGCATGTGTCCTCTCAGTACACAGAAAGCAGGTTTACTGTACATCAGGTTCTAATTAGATCCCTGCAGCATTTGGGAAAATGGTTCCTTTAATCTTAAAATCTGGCTCATAACAGGGCATTGTTTCAGCAGAGCTATGATGCTATGCTAATGAGGAACTGGAAACTGGGCCTGAGGTTTTAACAGGAGAATGAACGTACTTCTACATCAGATAATAGTATCTTACAGTGGACTTTTGAAATGTGAGGTAGATTGACTAAAGCTCATACTTTAACGGCTTGACTCATTGTTGTCACCAACAGTGAGGTGCTTGTTTAAAATTAGCTATGATTGGTATAAGTATGTTTCATTCTTCAGGTAAACAACTAAACTTGGGAGTTCGATTCAAAACATCTAGAAACTCTTTCATGGTGATTGAGCAGCTCGCTCACTACTGGCGAGGTCAAACAAGTTTTGATGTCTTGATGATGTATTGTTGAAGTGTGTTTTGTCTTTTAACCAAACTGCATTTTATTTTGCATTGGAAAGCAACTTTGTAGCAAACCATTTTGAAAAGTTCTACAAAATTAAGTTGATTATCTTTAACATGCATGCTGCTAATAGTTGCTACTTTAACATTTTATCAGTAAAAAGTTTTTCTTTTATTTAACCTTAAGCCTAATTTAGATTAAATGTTTTTCAAGAGTGTCCAGGCCACAATAGGCAACAATAACGGTGAGATACACACTAACAACATAAAACAGAGAACACAAAATATGATAAGATAAGAATTAAAAATATGATAGGAAAATATAGAAATAAAATGCCCAATTATGAAAAAGATCACATCACGAAACAACCTGACGTGCCACCTTAAAAACATAACGTAACAACCTAAATAAATAAGACAGGTCCATAAAGCCGTATGTCCGCAGGATGCCTGTTTACACATTTATGATGATGAAACATACCAAATGCCATAAAGTGATAGTTTGGATCTTTTTAAGTGGGGTTGTATGAGGTACTTATCCATAGTCAGCACGCTCCCAGTTTGGAGAAGCAGACAGGAGTCCTGACACAGAAGCTAAGAAATATACTGCTGTGGATGAGGCCACTCAGCAAAACATATTTTACCCACCTAAAAAAAAAATCAATATCAGTTTAAGAGTACACTATATTTAAAATATTTTCACCACTTTATCTTGCCGTCATCTCTCCTTTGACAAAGTCGGTTAGTTTAGTTTGTTTGTGTTATTGTGTGACTTTGGTGCTTTAAAAATGGTTAGAAACTAACAAAACTAACAAACTAACCAATCGAGGCAGCGCTACACCAGCAACTCCTGTGTTCTATGAGGTAAAGTTTAGGGCTGCCCCCTCTAAGTCAATTAGTTGAGTAATCAGAGAAACTCAGTTTTACAGATCTGTCGATTAAATCAACTAATCAACTTAAATCAACTAACTAATCGATTAGTCGATAAAATTGAGTGTTTGTCGACTAAGAATTTCTTTCGTCAAGGACAGGACGAGCAAAGTTACTATTTTTTGTTTAAATTCTTTAGAGTTTATGAATTTCCTTCAAAGAGTATGTTGAACATGGGAGAGCTCAGCAGGCTTCTTTTTGATGAGATGATCATTTAACCAGATCTCTGATGGATTGGAAAATATGGTTCCCCACCAAGAAGATGCACTGAAACCAGAACACAGACCCGCTCCCATTTTTGGTTTGTCTGACTGCCAAACCAAGGCATATTTGGATGGTCTGGCTCTGCCGTAAGTTGCGCCTCAGAGTGCAATTCCAGCTGAGCTCAGCAGAAAATACAAACACTGAATGGAAAAGGGAATAGTATAACACGTGAACCCCTGAGGGAGAAAGCTCCTGTTAGCTTTTCCATTCTTGGGAGGTATTTCTCATTTCTACCTCAAATGTAAAGATTTAGGCTTTCCTGTTGTACCTTGTTAAAATATACATCATGCAGAACACAACACAGAACAAAACTGGAGGCTGCAAAGCATCACCTCTGTTTCTATTCTGCCACTCCCTGCTACTATCTGCATTCTATATTAAATATTATCTAATCTATATTACACACAAGAGAAAGCTACCGGTTCTCACTGACTCTAATGGTAACTTGTACCACCTTAAGTCAGGAGACCACACTGCTGATATGAGAGACCACTGAGACCACACTATACGATATTCAGCATAATGGACTTTTTTTAGTTGCATGTGGGGTGATTTAATGTTACTTAGAGGTTTCTAGAAATTAAACGACAGAATAAGCCTCTCACCAAAAGTCATTAATTTGCTGGTTATGTATCTCATACAAAACTCTCAAATATTACATTTGAAATTATACAAAACAGAAAAAAAATAAAAAATTGACAAATTGTTTTGAGTGCTCTCAGTAAAGGTGGTCATTTAATTGTTGTAGTGCTGCTGTAGATTTATGTTAATGTGATGCAATTTGTTTCAAATTTGAGCTGTGATGGAAGTGCAACATAAGTCAGATCCTGACTTGCTCACATTTTCATACATAAGACCAACATGCACCATTACCAGAACATTTACATGCAGTGACAAGGTGCATGGGGAAAGGCGCTTATCTCACACGCACAAAAATAAGACACTGGATTGTAGATACAGACTTGAAAAGTCTGTATTTCTCTTTTCACTCCCTCTGGGCAGATTGCTTGAAAGTGCAGCATCTTTGTGTGTTGACATTTCAATGCAATTTGCATTTTTTAGGGAAATTTGTAAAAAAGGGGCTGGCTCATCAGCCTTTCCTGTTAACCATGAAGATCTACTGCTACCTGATCATGACCATCACTATCAAACAACAATATCAAGATGCACTGTAGGTCAGCATGGCAGTCTCAGCTCTTTGTTTGGGGAAGTCAGTTACTATGAAGCAGCCAGGTGAAGGGATGCAGATGGCATCCTCCTAAAAATCCCTGGCAGCGCCGGCTCACCTCCATCCTAACTGTTGATGTTTCACTGAGAAAACCCAAACAGCTACAGCAGCTGTACAGTCCCACTATCCTTGTTTAACCCAGTGCCAACAGGCCTTAGTGTAGGAACCATTCATGTTGATGTAAAATATTTATCATGGCAGCCGGCCGTGAAGGGAGGGGAGGTGACAGACCTACTAGTATGTTTTATATAAAGACTTGAGCATTCAGGAGTCTAAAGCTAACGATCCTGGCATCACTTCAAAGCTCCTGATGAAAAGCACATGACTGAAGTCTCAACAATGCCTTTTCAAATGTAGTCCCAGAGACGTACAGATGGTGTGACCACTGAGAGTCAACAGCTCTTAACTGAAACTGAACCTCTCACCCTAACAGCAGTGGTTTTCCGTCGGTGGGGGTGTTCTGGGGGCAGTTTTTTTTTTTACATTTCTGGTGAGAGAGGGTGATGCTGTTCTCCATTCACTGGGAATGTATTGACTGAGGATCCAACTCTCAGCCTTCCAGCTGGACCCTGCTGCTGCTCTGCTCACTGCGTGGGGTTTAAACCAGGACACAAACACACCTGACGGCCGAGGTAGGACACACCCTGGATTTATTAACAAAAAAAGTTATATTTTGAAGTTACTAACTAGTCCATCTGGAATGTTTTATTTTCAGAGAATGCAGCATCTCTGAGATTTTTGGGTCAGTTTATAAGACTTCTGCCGAATGTCTTAAAGATGATGGAGGTGTTTCAGAGGAGCCACAGGAATAGGCAGCAAATTTTAGTCTGAAAATTGTAATTTCACCAGCTGATCTGGGTCTGTATTGTAAGAAACTTAAGGGAGGGTATTTCAAATGTACTTATTTCTGAATGAGTTTGATTTGCATGCAAATTTTAGAGCACAACAAGATCAATTTACAGGAATGTTTTGTGGAAGTCTGAAGGTCATAATTGAAGTACATAATGGGTCAAATCTGAAAGAGAAGATGATGTTTAATGGTTTGGTTGAATGCTGTGGTATTCCATGTGTTACTTGCCTGGAGTCTAAGTTCAAGTACATCTCATTTGACAAAAATGCAAAGTAATTTCCCATGGAAAATTACAAATCGTGAGGGAAATTGTCTGAATCGCCTCAAATTTCCAAAAGTAGTACAAAGCAGACAGATCTTATACATAATAATGAAACATTCCAATATTCTCTGGTTTCAGCTTGCGAGGATTTATTGTTTCTCTCTGCTTTATATCATTGTAAACTGAATATCTTTGGATTTTGGACTGTTG
This sequence comes from Heterobranchus longifilis, assembly GCA_028570985.1. Taxonomy (NCBI): domain Eukaryota; kingdom Metazoa; phylum Chordata; class Actinopteri; order Siluriformes; family Clariidae; genus Heterobranchus; species Heterobranchus longifilis. Next base: position 23,829 of record JAOVVB010081766.1, read on the forward strand.
GTTGGACATAAACAAGACATATCGTCTAGAGCTGCTCGGTTTAACTGGGATGGAAATTTTTCACTATTTTCTGACGTTTTAAAGACTTAACTATTACCCCGACAATCATAAAAATAATTGACAGATTATTTGATCATGAAAATTATCAGCAGTTGCAGCCATAAGTGCTAAGGACATACAGCATACTGTATGAGTCCTGATGGAGACAGCGGGGATCAGAGGGGGATAAAGGCTGGTGACGACCCTCTGGTTTGGATGTTTTATGAAATGCAAACCTCAAGAGAACGGACTATAATTCAGTCTGTAAACAAAAAACAATTTACCTTTACCAGTCTGACTGGAGACAAGTCAGATTCACTGGATTGGTTTCAAGGCTTGTTTGATTAAGCAACAGGAAAACACAATAAACAGGAGAATTATCTCCACATCACTGCCAAGTTGTTAAACTAAAAACCCATTAAGTTGCAAAACACACATCAAGAAAACAGCCTCTTTTGTGCTAAATGTGCACATGTGGAATAAAAGACAGTCTGGGTGCAGAGGAAGGGTCTACGCTGAGCGGTATTTGCTGTTGCAGCAGGATGCTCGACCACCACCACATATTTGTGGGAGGACTGACTGCTCAATTGAAGGGCTCAGAATCCATCAAGATTACCAGAAGCACGCAACCAGACGACCTCGGCCTCTCTCTGCTGGCTGTGTGCATGTGTAATAGAGGAAGATATATAAATCATTTTGTGAATCACCACAGATTCTGAATAGGTGAGAGCTGGAGAAACATTTATGTTGGCTGCAGGAACTCATTTCCAGTGGACGTTTTCAGAGCTTCATGGAAACGCTGATAGAAAAAACAGCAGCACTTACTGAAACCGATCACTGCTTTAGCAATACATTCCTGAACCTAGCTATTTGAGAGTTGTAAAACTGTAAAACTGTAGTACAAAGAAACAGTTTGGGTGGATCTGAGGTGACGTTAGCACCGTGGAAGATAACAGTTGCTAGAATTTTATACAGGATAGCATGGTACCTACAAGTCTACTACAGCACTCTAGGAAAAGCCGCTACTTTGCATACAGCTGTTGACATGCTTGTATCATGTCACCATGGTAACCAAGTAGAATAGAATATCTTTATTGTCATTGTACAAGTACTGTATACTACTGTATAGTACTGTACATTTTGAGGTGCTTGTACTTTACTAGAGGATTTCCATTTTATGCTACTTTTACATACAAAAGATGGGGTCAGTTTCTAAAATATAATGCATTATTACCCAAAAGTATATGAAGCAGTTAATATCAGCTCCACCTCAACGAACTACAGCATTAAAGTACTGATTACATGTTAGCGCATCTATGGTCTCGCATAGCCAGACCTATCTCCACAGTGCTGTGTCAGTGCTGGAGAAAGGTCTGAATGCACCGCTTGTCATTCTGGGAAAAGGGAAAAGACGTTCTTCTGGCTTGTTTGTATTTCTCTAAAACAGGGGTTCCCAAACTTTTTCAGTTCTAGACCCAAAAGAGAAATCTAGCGTCTCCCCGGGACCCAAACTTACAAAAATACATCATTAATTGCCATAAAATGTACATTTACAAACTAGTGATAAAGAACAAACCATGAATTAAAAATGTGTATGAAATGTATTCATTTAATTATAAAAGTAACAATAATCACATTTGAAAAGAGGATTTTATCATTCAAAAATTAAAATCCCCATTCACTTGACACTCACTTGAGAATAAAATGTTGTTCATTTGACTCTGCCATTTGTCGACCCCAAAAAACGGGTCTGCGACCCATTTTGGGAGCTGACCCTAACTTTGGGAAAGACTGCTCCAAACCAATCGCAATCGTCTTGGGCGGCGCTAAGACACAGATGCAGCTACGGTGCCCTTGCAAAATAAATAGCAGATTGGGTAGGGGAGGAGATTGCAGTCTGAAATAGTCGGCCAATGGCAGGCTTTACACCAACAGTCTACACCTGGTGAGTCAGGCTAGTGCATCAATAATAACAATTAGATAATTAGATTATGTATTTATTTATTAGATTATTATTAGATTAGAAAGGGTGGTGGGATTGCTGGCTGCATAGCTGGTTTAACTTTATATGAAGGAGTGTGAAGTGGAATAGGAATGGGATAAAGGGTGCAAAATATAGTGTAAACAATGAAAGGTGTTGAAATTAGTTTTAGTGTAAGCACTTAAATGAGCTTAAGTATACCAGAGGGAGTTAAGTTGTTTATGTGTGTGTGGGTGTGTCTACAGGTTATTGTTATCACTAACATCTGTATTGTGCTGCCTGAAGCCTTGTGTGAGGTACAATATGTGGAAGCAGTTCCACAAAAGGATTAACTGGCCCTGTGAAACTGTTATTTTTGGCAGGTATGTTACAGCTTGGGATATGGTGACTTTTGATCACTAGATTGAAACTAGTTAGTAGTTACTAAGAACTTAGGTAGGACTTTACACACACACACACACTTATTGATGGGATTTATGATTTACTGGTGCAACCCTACCCTAAAACAGTTTATAGTATGCAGTGATTATCAGATTGTTACATTTAAATACTTTTCAGAGGCCAGTAGAGGTAAATCTATCCAGTATTTAAAACAACAGCACCAATTAGAGAAAAGTCAAGGGAAAAAATCTTCACTTGTAAATACAGCGGGTCATTCATGTGGAAAATGTCGATTGAGGTAAACTACATGGTTCTGCACCTCTGTTCAGCTGATGCTGGAATACAACTGCAGGAAAAAAAAAATCTCTGCTTGGATGGGTTATTTCCTCAGTGCCATGACATCACAGTCTAGTCCTGTCTATTAGTTTTAGAGCTAACCTAACCTCTGTCTTTCCCCACAGTTCTCCCTGGTTGCCGTTTCACGGACCAGTCTTCTAATAAAACCATGAGGGTCTTCCTCCTGCTTTGCCTGCTGGCACTAGGCAATGCCAAACCCTACCAGCCAATCAATGTCATGGACTTCATGAAAAACTATGACATCATGATGGCTGATTCGAGCGATGAAGACGATGATGACGACGACAATGATGATGACAACGATTATGACGACGATGACAACTGTCCGGCTGGTTGCCATTGCTCACCCAGAGTGGTGCAGTGCTCCGACATGGGTGAGAACACACACTAGTATGAACACATCTGGATCCACGTTACTGTAAGTACAGTGTTGAAAGACATCATGATTCTTGGATATTAATATAAAGGCTTGTTCTTTTATTTAATTAGAAATAGGGATGGCAATTTTCTTTTTTTTTCCCTGACGATAGCCGACCCTCGTTAAGCGATCATTAAACGCTAACCGACAACCAGCAACCGAGTCTGAGTGTTCACTGGACATATACGTTCAGTGTCTGCGAAGAGCTGCGGTTGTTTACCGGCCATGCAGCCACAATGTTGTGTGCATTATTGTGTGGACATTCACAGCCTCTTTCCCAGAATGGGAACACTTGTGCGTCCGGTACATGCCTACAGCAAGTTAGCTAGCAGTTAAAATATATTGTACAACCTAATTTTTCTTTTAACATACAGCATTTTAACTGTTTAACTGATAGTAATAAAAATTCTTAATTTCGGTTAATGGGTAAACGGTTAATTATTAACATCCCAAATTATATTTAAAGTTCACCATTTAAGATTATCAGTCTAAGTTTGGTGTTGTTCTATATTATTCTTTTTGTCAACAAATCCCACGAAAAGACTTAAACCAACAGCAAGTCTGTCTGTTAATACTTCATCAATATACTCTTAATAGACGTAGCAAATGATCACATACTCAAGTACCTGACTACTTGTGTCAGAAAGTGACGAGATGAATGTTAGAAACTGTTGATTGTTTGATGCATCTTGCATCAATAAAAAAGTGAACTTTAACTTGAGTCAGAAAGACCACAATGACTTCTTCACTTCCATCTTGGTCCAACTCTGGTCTTTAACTAGGCATTTGTGTTTCTGTCAACAGGTCAGATCTCTGTTCCTGAGAAGATTCCTGAAGACACTGTGATACTAGACCTCCAAAACAATGATATCACTGAGATCAAGGAGAACGACTTTAAAGGCCTCCACAAGCTTTATGTAAGAGAAACCTTCACAACTGGTTTACCCTGCACACAGTAATGAACACCACAACCCCTTCCTGATAACATTAAACAGACATAAACATCAGGCATGTCTCAAGTTAAAGAAGTAAAGA
>JAOVVB010081767.1:0-13630 GCA_028570985.1 Heterobranchus longifilis
GGTAACAGATAAAAACAGTAGGTATATGTAAACAGTATGTTCTTTATGAAAGCTGCATAATTTAGGGAATATTGACAATTGTGCAATATATGAATGTGCTATTAGCAATTAGTTTTATTTATTTATTGTTTTATAAGTAATACAAATACACACGTGCTATAAATATATTATTATTATTATTATTATTATTATTATCATTATTATTATTATTATTTATTTTATCTATTTATTACAGCTGTATACTACTTACTCTGTATCATTGTTGTATGGCCTGACTCATATTATAGATACAAAGATAAATAAAAATAATTATTTTATTATCTAATTTGACAGTCAGTCATAAATAAACTACTTTTAAAGTAGTTTGGTTTTTTTCTGGGCTAAATTGCTCATGGATCAGTACATAGACTCGAATACTCGCCGTTACAGATACCAGCATTTTCGGCAGTATATCAGAGGGACTTCTGTTATTGGTATCAGTATCAGAACAACTCTAACGACTTGTAGAGACTCACGACGAAGTTTCCACTTATTGGGCCTTAGAAGCGTCTTATTGACGGCAGCTGCAGGCAGGAGCAGAACGCAGAGCGCAGCAGCGTGAGTGCTGAACCAGGGAACGCCTCTCCACACTAGAACCCCCCCCTCCTCCTCCTCCCTCCTCCCTCCTCCTCCTCAGTCTTAATGACTAACCAGAATGAGAAGTGGAGGAGAGGAAGAGCCTGGAAGAGCCTGATTTGTTCTGCATGCTAAATATGGCCTGTAATCTTTATTCCTCTGAGTGCCTTATTAAAAGTGAAAGGAAGATGAAATCCCACCAGCCAGCCCATCCTTTCTGCTGTTTATTAGAGGGGCTTTTCCACTGTTAATATTGAGGTTATGGTAACCTTAGTGGTGATAGATGCATCTTGTGACTTCAGGTAATAATAGCAATGATTGATTCCCACCTGAACCCTGGAGGTGTAATCTAGCAGGATGGAAGAGATAAAGTGGCAGCCAGCGTCTGAGAGATACACAGAGAGGCAGATTCCATCCAACAGCGCTGTTTATCATCCAGCAGACAACAGCGTCAGAATTTATGATGTTTCCCCTCGTCTCTAATTCATCATTCATTAACTACTCTTTTCTCCCCCCTAAATCCATCTCTATTTGTTAGTTTTATCACTAAGGTTAGGATGAAAAATACCTGCGTGTTAGTTTTTGATTCCGTAGGAAGATTAATGTGATTTTTGACTGCAAGTGTGTCACATCAGTCAGATCTGATTTGATAATCCAAGTCTTCCCGCGGTCGCAGAGTTCGTCGTCGTCGTCGTCGTCGTCGTCTGGAAGCCAAAGTGGCACACAGTCATTTGCAAAAAAAAAAAGACTTCATATTCCTTTAGACTCAAGTAATTTATTTAGATTAATGCCGGGGATGTATTTAAACTGTGATTACATGTTATGGCAGGAATTGCACATACATTTAACATGGAGGAAAAACAAAAATAAACATAAAACATTTCATAGGAATCGACGCAATAATATTCAGAGCACAGCACATTCTGCATTGTTTCTTTACCTTGCCCTTTTCTATGCAGCTGAAATGATTCCCACTCGTGATTTTTTCTATCATTATGTAAACAGATAACCAGAATCAGAGAGAATATGATCAGCATATTTTTGTGCCTGTATTTGCATTATGGCGCTGGTGTCGGGGGCACTAATGAAGCTCAAAGACAAGTGGAGTCCTAGATAATAATTTTTTTTTTTTAAGCCCCACACCTTTCCTGTTGTAGAGCTGCACTAGATGGCACATCTATTATTCCATTAGCAGGTAATTAATGACTCTCATTTGTGTAACTGTTATTAAGCCCTTTGAAAGATTGTTTGTGTTCAGATGAAATGAAACACATCCCAGAAGCCATCCATTGTGGCGGATAGATTAAAAGAGCAATAAGGCTCTTTGAAAAATGATATTTTATCAACGGTAATTTTTCACCGTACCTCAGGGGCAGCGCTGACAGGAAAACACTGCAGTCCTCCTTCATGTTGATATCCTTTTTTTAGTCAAACTACCAGGGGAGTACACTAAGTGTGATTTATTCATCCCTTGACCAGTAAAAGGTGTCAGCCAGGTGAAAATGGATGCTGGGAGAGTATTGACAGGAGAAATAGCAGTGCAGTTGTCCTGCTCTGTCACAGCATATAGAAGAGGGGGGGGGGTAACGTGTCCTATACTCCGGGTGTCTAGTCCGCATCTGTCTGACTCTCATAAGGAGTGCTTTAAACAAATCTATTCTCTGCTTCTGATGATTTTTCATTTGCCGTTACAGTACAGAATAATAATTGCCGGGGCATTTTAGGCATTTCTTTCTTATGCAAGCTACCTATTCTATATGATATTATAATTTCCTACACTTTTTATTTTTTATTTTTTTGGCCGTTCTTTGCTTGTATCCTGGAGTGCATTGGATAAATCTCAGACGGGAATCTGATTTCCCACATGAGCAGATCAAATTGTCTCTTTTGTTCATGGTTTCTATCTGCCAATGTAAAAAGATCGAGGTTTCTTTTTTTTCCTTTTCTTTCCTTTTTTTTTTTTTTTTTTTAACTTATTGAAGAATAGGAGGATGGGGGAATCAAAAGCAGTGTGTCTTGTGAACAAACACCCAGCCTTTCCAAAGAAGAAGCTGTGTAACACGGGCACTGGCATTCCACAACTCCAGCTGGAAAGGCACAGAGCATCTCCTTGGGATTTATATTTAGCATTTGCTATGCTACTTATAAAATATTTCATAAATAATGTGAATATATTAGACGGGGGAGAGAACTGTCGCCAGTCATTCCATATGCACTGCCATAGCAACAAGATGTTCCGCCTTTATCTGTTTAGGGCCCATGATTCTTAAACTGTTCATTGCCCACGTTTCCTTTTTTAATCAGAGTGTGTTTGGGATCCCCTGCAGCAGGGATCTAGATAAAAGGATTAACTCTGCCTCTACTAGTTAACCACGTTTAGACTTTGCCAGGCAGGCCCTCAAAATGAAAATAGATGGATTTCAAATGCCTACATCAATGTGTTTTGATCCTGCGTCATCAAGCAATGCATTTATCAATTTATCAATAATTATAATAGAAATAACTGCAGGATAAAAACAAGAGTTTAGTCAGCTTCACATGTTGCCGGTGAATATTAATTATCATTGCATTTTGTATTTTAATATGCATATTTATTTTAACTCTGTAAAATTTACATTTGCTTTTTTTCTTAAAGGTAAGACACCTGTCTCTCTCTTACAGTGGTGGAATGTAACTAAGTACATTTACTCAAGTGCTGTACTTACTACAAATTTGAGGTACTTGTACTTTACTTGAGTATGTCCATTGTCTTCTACTTTATACTTCTACTCCACTACATCTCAGAGGGTAATATACTTTTTATTCCACTACATTTATTTTAAAACCTGCAGATTTAGATTATTAATACAAAATATAAAATTATTTACTTATAAATTATGATGTATTATCAGGTTAAACTACCCAGCAGTATATCAAGTAATTAAATGAGCTCCACCTTTGCAGCTGCAACATTAAAGGGATGAACACACTAATGCATCAATAATTATAATACAATAAAGAAATATATATTATTCTGAAATGGGTTAATCTTCATAATGAGTAATATTACTTTGGATACCTTAAATATATTTTTATGCTTGTACTTTTATTTGAGTGTGAAGAGTTTGAATGGAGGAATTGTACTTATATACACAGTAGTATTGCTACTTTTACTTAAGTAAAAGAACTGAGTACTTCTTCCACCACTACTCTCTTAACAATTATGTTTTCCTATAATTGAGGCCCAGTGACTTTTCAACACTGCAAAGATGAGGATTTTTTTTTTTAAAGGGTAAAAATGAAGATGGAGATGTCTTCTCTGTCCAAAAGCACTCGTGGTTAAAATCATATTCTAGTGAGGCTTAAAAAAACACAGCACGCGTTGACCAAGGTGCTGTCTGGCGGAAGATAAAAATCTTTCTAGCGGAGAACATCCACATGTATTCATTACTGGTTTTGATCCAGCAGGCCTTGTTGAAATCTGGAGGCATTATGCCGGCCACTGCTGCACTGCCGGCTGTGTAACACACTGTAGCAGAGAAGAGCTGGCTCCTTTGTCACTGCTGTTAGCATTAGCCAGAGATTTGCATATATTTCTCTTGGAAGCATTAAAGGAATACAAAAAAAGACTAATTCACTATTGAAAGTCTCCCTTGCAAGATTAAAAGAGTCCCATTAGAAATGTATGACTGCTCATGTAGTTTTTATTTCATTTTTCTGTCCCCCCTCTTCTTTTGTTGGAAGCTTTGATTATTCGCCAGGTTGGCAGAAAAAAAAAAAAGGAAATGGTGAAAAAAAAAATTACAGCTGCCATCTTTTCTAATATTACTTTGTTTTAAAATGCACAATTGCTTTTCAAGGCAGCAGCTCCTTTTCCTCAGGTTATAGAAAGCACACTTTGATTTTGCAAAAAAAATAAAATTCTATTTTCAATTCTATTTTTTCATATATATGTACAGATATTGCTGCATGCTTCCCACAGGTCCTTGAAAATTAACATAACAGGGGTCATTGAAAGTGCTTGAATTGATATATTTTGTGCAAGAATAGAAATTTAAGTTATTTTGGTATTTTTTCGTACTTAACGTTAGTAAGTAGGCTACGTTCCGTGTGTCTTAGAAATTCTCAGTGTTGTAACAGTAATTAACCTTCATCTGTGACTCAAACTATGCCGTGTTGGGTCCATGAATTTGAGGGAATTGGGCCTGGAAAGTCTTTGAAAAGTCCTTGAATGTGTGGGAACCCTGTTGCTAGAGCTGACTTGTAATTTTAAAGTTGCATACATAATATGTTGCTTTTTTCTAAATTGATTGCTGGAGAAGATGGTGATTGTTTAGCAAGAAAAGAACAAAATAGTTCAGAGAAGTAAAAAAAAAAAGAAGAATCTTAAAGATTTTAGGGTTAATTTATGTTACATATCCCAAATATGATTTGTTCTTTCTTTTAAAAATGATTTTTCTCCACATTTGGCTGTGTTCAGTACTGTAGCGCCGGCCTGCCACTGCCACAGAGGTGCAGTGTGCCACACAGACGTCTGAATGAGAACATGTGAACAGCAGTCCCAGAGGGAGTGCCCACAATGCTTATCACTCTGACCTGAATTCTGTGACGACAGACAATTTTACAAACAGCTGGGGATCAATCAAAGCCCACTTGAAATATGCCACCTGCCACTTTTACATTAGGAAGCATGCTGTTCAAAATGGAACATTTTCACTTGTATTTGTGATTATTTTACAGGCAAAGTTGGTCTCCTCATGGGGCCTCAAGTGCCAAATGATTTATTCCTCCCCCCACTGCCACCTCCACTCTCCAGAGCTGTGGTAAAGGGGTGGAGGGGAGGGGGTAAGATTTACTTTAAGTTGTCTCTAAGCCTGCAGGATGCAGTCAACAAGGGAAGGATAGATATCATATTTGTATTTAAGCTAAAATCCTGTGCCCACCACTTACCACAACACCCATCCCACTGCAGTTTGTTGTCTACAGAGAGTGCGTCGGTGGGTTCGCGTGATTTCATGATGCCGTTAGTTTAGACACTTTGAAGACAAAGTAAACTTGCTCCTCTCAGGTACAGGTGGCTCCTCTACCTGTCCCCAAATTCAAAGCCAGGAGTCACTCCTCTCCCAGCAGGTGTCAGTGTTACTACTACAGACACAAGGAAATGTCACTGTTAAAAAAAACAACTGCAGTGTCTTAAAACAACACCTTATGCACATGTTATTAATTGTTTTGAGCAGGGCCGTTTCTAGCTTTTTTGGGGACCCTATGCAAAATGTTGTTTGGGGGCCCCTGTTTTGTGAAACTATGGTGGGAGGGATTCCAAATCTGGGAGCACACATTTAACATTTAAAGACATCAATCTGGTGCAGTTTAAGAGGAAAAGAAGGTAGATCTGTGAAGAACCCTTAACATCTTTTTTTCCCCTCAAATTTAAATCAAACCTCTCAAGTTGACCCCTGTTTTTTTAAACCTACTGAAAATGCTAATAAATGAAAGAAACTTCTGAAAACTTAAAGGATTTACAGAATCTGCATTCTAACACCTCCAAAATGTGCGTAAATGAAACAGATGCTACATAGTCCTTCAATTCTTTATTTTAATGAGGAACAAATTTGTGGAATCAAAACGTGTGTTGAGTGATAGACTGGTCTTTTTAGTTTCTCAAAAAAAAAGGGGGAAGGGGGGCTTGGGGGCCCCCTGGTGGCTTCGGGGGCCCTATGCAACCTCATAGTCCGCATACAGCAAGAAACGGCCCTGGTTTTGAGCAACAGCTCCACACGTAGTTCCTCAACAGGTGGGACTGATGTTGCACCTAAAACAGGTGAATTAAACTTGTTTTATGACTATAATCTTTTAATTTACAATTCAGAAGAAGCTCTGTCATGATGTTATGAAATCACCAGACAAAGCTCTGCTTTTTGTTTTGTTGTTTTAGTGAGATGGATTGTGTTTTTAAAAAGGGTGTGAGTTTATGTTCGGTTACAGTTTTTTTTTAGAGAATCTCGAGGGGAAAATGCAAATTCCAACTCTCCAAAATACAAATAAAGACAGAAAAAAAGAGCCTCAGAAACTCACAATAGTGCTCATCACATGTCTGTGGTTGATCTCGAACTTCTCATTACACCCAAAGAAAAAATACGGCAAACATTTCCCCCGGACCACATGCCGTTTCTCGGGCCTGGTCAGTCGCGGCGAAAGTGGCAGGATAAAAATGAGCAGAATTCAAGAAGAGCCGCAGGATGAGACAGATGTGTTGGCCGTGGTGTTAATGTGAGTTGTTTTAGCCCGTCTCTTTACTCTCCTGAACACAGTTAGCTCGGTCCTCCCCCATCTGCTGTGTAGAGTGTCAGTCCTCCAGAGTAATGTTCGACACGAGGTCAGCAGAACACCGCAGACTCGCTACATATGCTTCACAAACTGTTGCTGTTGGTCAGGAGAACATACATTATAATCCAGATTAAACCGGATAATTAGCTTTTTGTGAGCCATTAATTCTGGCAGGTGAAGGGGGCATAGGGGGGAATAAATAATGTGGCTGTGTCTCGTGACACGGTGCTAAAAAATGGGCATCTTTCCAACAGCTCATTTCAACTCCTCTAAATTGGCCTCATTGTAGATGAAATATTAAATGGCCAGCCTGGCCATTAATGCTGACTTTTATGGATTGGATGCTGTTGTACTTAATATACCGGTTCAGTTGTCCCTTTTATTCCTCGGCAGTGTCCTGTCCGCCCGTGATGTATTGCACACGGAGCGAACCCACTGGTACACAATGGGGTTTCAACCCATGTGAAGCTCCCTGGCACTGGTCCAGACTGGGAGTGAGAGCGGTCTGAGCTGTGGTGTCTGAAGCGTGTTCTCTGCTGTGTAGCATTACCATCAGTAGGGGGCCTTTATGGTGGCTTTACACTTTGGAATGTATTTCAATTGTCAAAAAAAAAAAAAAAAACTTATTTTAAACAAGTACGTGACAAATTTGAAAACTGCGCAACTTTAACGGCCACATTTTAAAGAAGAAATCTCTAATTTGTGTAGCCGGGAAACCAGACGAATCTGCGAGCTTGTGTTTTATTTGCTCTGGCAGATGCGTCCGGTCCCCCTCCCGTTCAGATAGATTTCCAGCCAACCAATCAAAACCATTGACCTAATATGGGGCCGTTTGAGGCGATGACTGACAACTTGCGAAGCTTTTGCACTTTATGCAAAATACGTGGAACCAGGGACGCTATGGCTTGCATAAACCTGGCTTAATAAAGAGGAGCGCTGTTGAGGACTTTTTGAAAAAAAAAACAAGATGGCTGCAGTTGTTGCTTGTTTAAGCAGTAATTACGACACATATCTAACTCCTTCTAGTGGCGTTGGTAGATATTATCGCACCAGAAAGCAGGGAATCATGTAACAGCGTATTTAGAGAGAGAAACACGTTTAGGACGGGCGGGAGGGGCGGTGGACGGGTCAGACAAGCACAGGACTTTCACCCAGGAGACCAGGGTTCATGTCCCGTTTGAAAAATAAAATTAAACAGCGACTTATTTTTAACTTAAGCTAACAACCGGAACGACCTCACGTTCCATATCATGGGACGTTACGCAGCACATGACGCGGATGCAGGGAAGTGATTTAATGTATAAAATATACCAAGTTGTTTTGTTGACTAAACCTAAACCTACCACAACAACGTCCATTTAAGGTATGTTTAAAACTGTGTAGGTATGAGGGCGAAAAACGCTCATGTGGGTTATACTTACTCCGACCGCTCAGGGCGATATTTTAGTAAACGCTTGTATGGGTCGTATTAGAAAGTTGGAACATAAAAAGAACAACAAGTCCTCCAAACCATACGACCATATTTGGTCGTATGGTTTGGAGGACTTGTTGTTCTTTTATTAATACTTTAAAATTCTGATGGCATTCTTTCTTAGGAGTTACTTTTGACAAGGACACTTGTGGATAACAGAAAGTGGAGGAAAACTCTGAGTAAATCATTGTGTTTCACAGCCTATTGTCGTCCACAGAACAATGCTTGTAACATCTGCTGTACAGATTCTAAAAGAACATTATTAAATTGTTGTCTTTAATAGCAGAGAATAGATAATTTCATGGTTCAGAGGATGACTGAAAGTAACGTTGTGCTTTCAATTAGTACCACTGTAGATGCTATTGGGAGACTGGAAAAAGACACCTTTTTTTCTTTGATTACGCTTCTGTGAAATATGCATCATCAAGACTGCTCAGGTGTAAAAATGCTGTTATCGTTGGGCTTTTTCACAACAGGATGGCGTGATTGTTAATCAGCTTTGTTGAAGAAAACAGTTAAGACTGAGTAAACATAGAAAATATGTATATTGCATTATCACATGGGGGAAAATGTTTTAGAAGAGATTTTTTTTTTTCACCTGTTAGTATATATTTGTTAAACACCAGAGGAAAAAAACAAACAAAACAAACCATAAAATCCAAGAAGAAAAACCAAGAGACCCCTCTCTTATACACGACACAAGAACAAACAAAAAAACAACAACTTGAATGTTGCTCCAGTTTTTAAAACTTTACAGGAGCTGAGTCTGAAATCATTGAATGTCGGCTACAGTTTTACAAAGCAGTATTTTGTTTTAAGTGACAATTTGAGGCCTTTCGTTCAATTATAAGCCAATATTGCAAAACTAAATGTAAAAAAAAAGGAAATACAAGTTAATGTTGAAGAATTCATAGAAAGATAAACCTGAAAATATATATATATACAAATTGTGTTTGGCTTGAAAAGGAGATAAAAAAGACAGGTCAGCTATAATTCTGTGGCGAAGAATTGTAGCCGTACGGGAGCCCGAGCAGCGAGGGCTCTCCTGGAGAAGGACACCCCCCCCTGCATCATCCACAGTGGGGGAGGATGTGGCTGTTTTGTGCCTCGAAGGAAGACGTTGGCCAGGGACCATAATGCCTGCAGCCGCTAGCAAAGCCCCCTAAAATATTCATCACATAACTTTTCTGTGTGACTATATGTTTTTAGCAGATGGTTACATTTTTGAGTGGAGAACAAAGTTGTAAGAGGAATATGATTTCACTTGTTGCCATGGGAACAGAGATGGATGAAGATGTTTCATGGTTCACTGGTTGCCTCGTCTCTCCTCGTGTGTGTGTGTGTGTGTGTGTGTGTGTGTGTGTGTGTGTGTGTGTGTGTGTGTGTGTGTATGAGTGTGTGTCTGGGTGAATCCGCACATGTCTCACTTTGTCTGTATGCCAGTGTACATATATATGTATGTGCATGTATTCGCATAAGGAAGTGCTTTATGTAACTATTTGAATTTGTAAGTGAGGAGCAGATTCTGCTGCCACTTAATTTCTCTGAAGGATATTATGTTAAGTTGCTCAGTGAAAGGTCAGTGCAGTTCCAAGAGAGGATCATTTCCTAATGCACTATTACAAGACGTATCAGGCTGCTAGTATTATAGAAATAATAAACGCTCTTGTCAGAAGCTCTATTCAGAGCATGATTTATTTTGCTCTGTGATGGTGAAGTGGTGCTCATTTCACAGTGTATTAGCTGACTGTCTAAATAGTGATGATTCAGTAGCGTGGCTACTCGTCGTCACATGACATGAAAGGGAGGATCTGTCGATAAATTTCGACAATAACAGAAGCCCAAGTTATCTTGTGCGGGTTTCTTTTTTTTTTTTTTTTAGCTGCATTTCAAAATGAGTGTTCTTCCATTCGAGAGGAGCTAATTAGATTGTGTGAGTTGCATGATATGGGGTCCTACACATAAAAGCCTTGCTGTGTGGAGACGAGCAACGGTTGCCTATACCCCCAGACAGCGCTGCTGATAGTAGAGCCACTCCTTTAATTCCACTCTTAAAAATCAGATCCTAATTGGGTGTCTGATTTTAGTAACTTGTTCAGCAATTTAAGAAAATTGCTTTTTGAAATGTAACAATTTCAGTGATCTTAAGCGTCTCATTTCTCATTCTGTGCACTGCACTGAGGACTGTCTCTTTTCAGGCCTCATCAGGCAGTAATTGAAAGGTCCTCCTTTGCCTGTAAACCACTGACCCCACAGAATTTATCATGCAGTTCATATGGAAGCATGAAAAACTGTTTTTCAAGCCCGTCAGAAGGGTCAAAGAAGAAAAGAAGAAAATATTTTGTGGGTAATTGTTTAAGATGTTGCCGGTATATTGAGTTTTTGTTTTCTTTTTACAGTTGAGTACTCTTACCAGAGACCACAAAAATGAAGAATACACACAGACCAATGCATTCGTATGAACGGTTCGTATATCATACGAAATACGACCGCTGTTCTTTTTAACGTGGTGAAATGGTTGCACGATCGCTTTTAAACACGTGACGGTTACTGCTTTTAACATGTGATTAACGTTGTAAAACGGATGTACTAGCTTAGGTTTAGGCACCAAAACTACTTGGTACAAACACAGGGTCTGGATTAAAATAACTACTTCTGCACATAACTATAGGAGGTGACGTATCAACCTACTGAAGTTAATTTACAGGTTAACGGGACATGAAACACCGGCCTCCTGAGTGAAAGTCCTTTATTTGTTTGACCCCTCTACCACCTCACACCCACCCTAAACATCCTTCTTGGCCTTTATACTGCGTCGCTTAATTTCTTAATTTCCTCCCGCCATAATTACTACGGCCACTAGAGGGCGCCGCCTAACAATACAACGTAAATATGGGACAAAATAAGCTGCGCCTCCTGGCTCACAATTACGTGGGTTATTTACGAATTAGAGTGCATCACTTTTCATAGGTATTATTACGAACCGTGAATTAGAACAGCCTGCACATAGCACACATATGCACACACACAGAAACCTATTACAATTTATTAAATCTAACTTGGCAGCGTGCGGCTCTAAGACACCACATGAAGAATGTAGTTATTAGAGGAGGCACCTGCAGACTGAGCATGGAGCCTTTTATTTTGTTCCCGTGACAAAGAGGAAGACAAAATTTCCACAGAGGCATGTATGAGTGGTGAAGTGTAGCTTAATGGGATGGTTTTATTCATCAAGCGAGGTCTGTGCACTCGTCCACTGCGAAGCTGCCTTGAGGGACAGTGAGTGATTCCGACCACTCAGCCTCATTATGGAATCATATTAATATTTAAGGGGTTGGAATTGAGGAATAAAGAGGGTAATTGATAGCATCAAAATGGAAGTGTTTGAACCCTGCTACAATATGTGCAAAAAATGCAGCTAAAAAAAAAAATCCTCCTTTTTTTTAAGAGATAAAACTGTTGAGAAAAAAAATCCAACCCTTGCACCTAGTTGTGAATGGCATACACGGTCACAGACAAACATGAAAGACACAAATGACTGGCTGCTGCGTCGTGCCAAGCAGAGGAGATTGAGTCATAACATAAGCAGTGGTGTTTTTCTCCCTTGCTGCAGCTAAAGAGCCACAGGCCAGACTTTTCTGGAGAAAGAATGGGGGAGAAAAATAACACAGGCCTATTTGTTTCCATTTCCTGTTTATTTTAATATACCCTGCTACACAGGGTTATCCAGATTAAGTACTCAGAGAAGGACTGTAACCTTTAAGGTCTTCACTGTGTGTGTGTGCGTGTGTGTTAATCAGCTGATTAGACTGTATGGGAGGAAAGTGACATGTAAGCATAAATGAGTCTGCAGGCAAGTAGACTGTGAATGATAATGATGCTCAGGAGTTCTACTTAGCATAACATAAGGGACTGCTGCTTGTGCTCATGGCATTCTTCAGAACGTAGTCAGTGGACTTTGTTACAGAGTAGCACTAATTAGGCTTTACCACGTTTAGCCAGCGGCTCAACAAAAACCACCATTGTGGCTCGTTTCTGGATCTTGTGCATGATTTAGCCCGAGCGTTGCATCAGCCAGTTCTGGGGATGAATGCTAACTTCTACTGTTGCCTGTTATGAGAGCAGCATATGGAGAGACCGCCATGCAGGTGCAAGCAGCCTGTTATTTGATTGTTACCTAGAGATTGATAATCATACAACAAAGGTATCAGGATGATGTTCAGTCTGGATGCTTTTTAGATAGAGCAAAAAAAAAAAAAAATGGCAGTACACAGACAGATTGCTAACAGATGCCAGTGCACCTGTAGCTCCTAATCGAGTTCATTTTCTGTTTTAGGGGGAAAAAAGATATTAGACAGGCAACAGGCCTTCAGTTACAATAAATTACAATAATATTGATGTTGAAGCAAAAAAATGTCATAAACAAGATGTACATACTGTATTAGGCTTGCATGAAATGATATAAAATATGAATTCATATTCTATATGAGTTAAAAGAGGTAGCAAACATATTTTTATAATATTCATTAAAGGTCCCATATTATGCTTTCTCATACTGTCTGTCTGAATATCCCTGTATTCACCCTAGAATGTTTCGTTTTAGCGCCTGTCTCTTTTAGCCCCCCTCCTGAAAAAGCCCAGTCTGCTCTGATTGGTCCGTGTTTCCTGGTCTTCCACATCTGCACACTCAGCGTCTCTGCACCGTCATTGCAGGGAATGACTGTAACAGCACTGTGTGGCACTTTCTACCTATATATTCTGTACATAGTTATATATATATTGTATAGTTGTGACATCACAAACTTATGGAAGTCCTGACGGCTCATTTAAAGGCACAGTTTCTGAATACAGGCTGTGCGTATTTCTCTGTGCATTGAGCGCTTTGATACTTTCACACTATTTATTTAGCACCTAGACCTGCTGTATAATAAAAAAAGAATGGAAATCTCACTTTTTACAAAATGGGACCTTTTTAATCTCACACTATACCACAGCATTATGTGCCTCTGTGTATTTTATAGCCAAAATGAGTGATTGTTAGCAGCACTTAAGTACTAGTTTGGGCAGCCTCTCCTCATTAGGCTTTGCCAAAGCAAGTGAGTGTACATGCTAATAAGACCTCATTACTAAAAGGTCTGCACAAGACCATTTCTTTATTTTTTGCACATTAAGTATTAAAACAAACACAAAATTACACCATGTGATGTTTGATCAGATCTTTTCTTTGTGTTGCTAATA